>JANIJH010000223.1:53978682-53995792 GCA_024520975.1 Erythroxylum areolatum | reverse complement strand
GTAGTAGTAGTAGTAGTAGTAGTAATAATAATAATAATAATAATAATAATAATAATAATAATAATAATAATAATAATCATCATCATCATCATTATCATCATCATCATCATACATCATCATCATCATTATCATAATAATAATAATAATAATAATAATCATAATCAAAATCATAATTATAAAGTATTGCTGCTGCTGCTACTCTACTGCTACATAATTATTAAAATATTTAAAAATAGTAATATTAATAATTAATAATAATAATAATGTTATTATATGTAATTATGAAAATTTTAAAAATAGTTATAATAGTAATAATTAATAATAATATAATAATAATAATTAGTAGTAGTAGTAGTACTAATAATAATCATAATCATAATCATAAAGTACTATTACTACGGCTGCTACTGCTACTTCTACTATTACTACTACTACTAATAATAATAATAACAATGAACAAGTAGATTTAATGATTAGTACTTGTTTAAAAAATTTGGTAAGAGAAAAATACTAACAGACCTATAAAAACAACATGCATCTTTTTAAAAATGACATGCATCATTTATCCGTATCTTAATATGCCAAAGTTTTCAATTATAGGTCATATCCTTGGTAAGTTCTAGTAGAGCCATATCATTCTTGATCACTTTCTTCCAAATCTTCTTAAGCCTTCCTTTTCTCCTTTTATAGCCTCTAAGCACAGTATTCTCACATCTTCTCACTGTAGCATCGGAGTGTATCCTCTTAACCTTTAATATCCTAGCTAACAACAATGATAATAGATTAAATTCAAATCGATACTTTTACTTTTGTATCTACTCATAGAAATTTTTTAATGGCAATTATAAACTTCACACCTAAAACTTTTTTTTAACCTTAACTTTTTTTTTCCTCTAACTTGATTATCTTCTTTAACAAACTAAGGATGATGCTTAAAGTTATTCCACTTATTAGAAGATCAACCTACTCAAAAAATGAATAACCTTCATACTAAAATTGATATGTAATAAAAAAATTAAACAAAATTAAAAAACCAAAAAACATATGAACCTTTTGAACTAAGAGATAACCCACTTTGTGCCTAATATAAGAGATAAAACTTCTCCTATAAAGCCTCTCTAACTATAAAGTCCCATGACACCTATTAATCTATAGAAACAAATAATTTTTAAGTCCAACATAGTTGTTAAGCTTACATTTGTTTTTAGACTTATAGTGTTACAAAATAAATATTTTAAATAAATAATGTGAGTTTTTTAATCTAAATTGAGACTTATTTCAAATTTTGACAAATTTTTTTTGCCTACTATAAAAATCAATGATAAGGAGGATAATAAGCTTTAGATGCATAACTATTCAATTTATTAACAAATCTATTTTCTTCCCTCAATTCCTTGAAAAATCTTGTGAAATATCCTATAATTCATGTAAAGTTTAATGAAATTAACATAATGTATAGACCAAACTATTTTATCAGATTAAAAATTTAACAATGTTGTTGGCACTTACTCCCTTACTATTTCATGGCCTAAACAAAACATATACATAGGGTAGAGAATATTGAAAACATAATAACAATAATAACAACAACTCAGTGAAATTTTCGCTGATATATGGAGTCTAGAAAATTAGATATTATGCAGTCTTACCCCTAACTAGTAGAGCATATTGAAAATATTCCAAGAATAAAGTTATGCATTAACTTAAAGTAAGAATAGGGTAGGTAAACGGTTAAAAGTCATTTCTACTTTAGCTCACCAACCGTATTTCCAATAGTCCCTCGAAACGATTTTTTAATTTGACTTATGTTCAAAGCAAGCCTTATAAACATCTACAACTTGCATGAGTTCAAATAGCTAGAAAGGAGGAGTCATATAATCAAATCACTTTTACAAGTGTAATAAACTCTCCTTGTTGTGGATATAAGAGAGCTTTAATCAGTAAATGAGTTAATTAAATTTATCTTCAACCTCTACAAACTTCTTTTACCCCTGAAAAAAATTGTAATTTGTTGCCAAAAGATTGCTCTATATAGGAAGACAACTACGAACTTCTTTTACCCTTCAAATTTGAATTTGAAACAAAACCACAATAAACAAATTAAGCTTTTAAAATGGAATATGAAAATAAATCATAAACAGGAACGTTCCTAACGTTTTATAGGCCCTGGGCGAAGTAAGAAAAAAAGGCCCTAATAAATTGTTAATCTACAAACGTATAAATTTTAAACACATTTTTATTATTAAATTTTAATATCTATACATAAATGACCCAATTTATAAGTCTACATACTCAACAAAATATTAAATGATCATAATATCAACTAATAATATCTTGCAAATGTCAATAGCAATAAAATCACTAAAAATAGTAGCAGTAATGACATAATAGCAATATCAGCAATTGGACAGCAAAACACTAAGAGAATTGCATTAATAAATACACAGATGATCATGATTTATGAAAAACAATTTCTCTGTGCATTTCTAAATGCAAAATCATTAATAATATTATCAAAATCAATACCATCTAACATCTCCTTCTCGATAAGTAAAATAGCTAAACCATTCAGCCTATTACGATCTTATTTAATTATCAAATAAATTTTATTTAATTATCAAATACATCAAACTATTTACGGTCTTATTTAATTATCAAATAATTTTTATTATTATTTAATTATTACAACATGTTTAATAGAATCATACAAATTTTTATAATAAATGAAACTGTTTATGTAGTCTTTGAATTGAGTAACTTAAATTATTTGATTTAGTCATATTATCACTAAAGTTATGTGAACCTCTATAATAACACAAATCCAACAATTATTATATTACTTGTGGCAAAGTATATTGAACATTACAATTACAAAAAATTAATTATTTATTAATTTTAATTATATTTTTATAAATAATAAGTAATCTAAAAATAAAAAAAGAGAAACACAAATAAACGCAATATCATTAATATTAATGTTCTGAGTAATATAATGTCCAAGTTAATGACAAATTACAAATTAATTATAATATATTCAAATATTTAATAAGCTAAAAATATATTTAAAATAAAAAATTTTACTTTTAAATTATCACTCAACACTCAGAAGATAGAATCGTGAAAAATTTTTTCCGTCAATTTTTGAGTTAAAGTTTCTTAGATTCATATATTGATGAAAATAAAAAATTAGATTGTAAGAAATATACTCAAATGCTTCAAAGGTATTTATAAATATAACAAGTTAACGACATATAGCTAATAAAGGAAACTATTTAGCTTCCAAGATTGAATAATGTTAACTTTCTTATTTATTAGTTAATGTTAACTTTATCTTCTCTTCTGACTAACAACTAAAGATTTACTACCCTTCTAATTGAAAAAAAAAAGCCCAAAAATACTATTGAAATGCATTGAAGGTGAGCCCCTAATGAGGGTACTTACCCAAGGCCGACATTGATCATAAACATACATAAATTAGGGTTGTAACTTACAATATAGATTGCAAAGGAGAGGTAAGAGGGAAAAAAAAGAAGCAAAAATTAGTAAAAAGGAGGAAATTTGAAAAAATTTGGGAATTTGGGAGGAAATAAGGGAGGCATGTAGAAACTAGGGTTAAGAATTTGAAAAAATGAATTATTTTGGATAAATGTGTTATGGGTTCTGGGGAATTTTTAGGTCTAAACTATGCAATATGCCAACAAAATGCCACTTAGATGTCTAGTTATTAGGTCAAAATATGTTATATCAGTTGCATAAGTAAAAAAATTAACAGATATAACATTTTGACTTAGATTATATAAGTTTTAAAATGTTAGTTACTAAAATTAGAAATTTTAAAAAGAGCACCGAATTGAAAATATCTTAAAAAGTTTAACACTTAAATTTGATGTCCTCTTTTTTCTAGCTACATAGTCATCATAAGTCAATTTCTTTGCTTACATAAAAGTTTTCCTCAAGCCCAAGCACTTGAAGTGACTTTCAAACCAAATATTGTACCAAAAACTCATAAAAACTAGATATATCTACAAAAAACTCAGAATAAATATAATATCTACATCACTTTGATTAGTGGTGGCATGTTAAGATTAAGATCCAAAAATAGTCCCTTCTTATATTGATTGACATCATTATGATAATCAACTATGGATGATGATTTTTAATCGCTCTAGTTCCCACCATTAACCACTACAATGCAATCAAACCCATTCAAGTTTATGTTAGATTTATTAATGCTCTTTGCCAGTGCAAACGCATCGAAAAATAATATAGAACACAGGATCATCGGCAAAAAGATTCATACATATCTGGGAAGGATAACTCTGACGTCGTGGTAATGAACGTTTGTTAGAGTATTCCATATTGACTAAACATGAAAATAGTTTATAAGTGGTAAGGGTCAACTATCTAAATGACTAGTTCTAGTCATTTTGGCAATGACTAATGCAAGCCTAATTCTTGTTAATGGGATCTATACTCTACCCATATTAAAAATTCTAATATGGCATCAGAGCAAGTTTGGTCTGGATTATTAATTTCCTAGTTGTCCATCTGGATATCCAGTCCCAGTAGCCCAGTTCAATTACCATTATGTTTATTTCATATGACAACTGGATGTCTAGTCCCAGTTGCACTTAAGGAGGAGTGTTAGAGTATCCCATATTGACTCAACTTAAAAATGTTAAAGGGTTTATAAGTGGTAAAGGTCCACTATCCAAATGACTAGTTCTAGTCATTTTGGCAATGGTTAACCCAAACCCAAATCTTGTTAATGGGCTCTACACTCTACCCATATTAAAAATTCTAATAACGTTAAGGGTTAGGCCCAATAGATATGGTGAAATTAGATCAACATAAGGGGAAGGCCGTGAAGAGGGCTAGGTTTTCATTTTAGATTTTTATTTTTAATAAATTTGCTTATGTAAATTTTTGATCAAGTGGATACTTTCATAAGTCTTGTCGACATGACATACTGTGTTAACATCGTTAATTAAATAATAAATAGTGAGTTAGTTTTACAATAAATTAAAATTTTTAGTATTTTATTATTAATTTTAATAATTTATTTAGTATTATAAAATTATCGTTTTAAAATGGTAAGTGAAGACACCTGAAATATTAACTTGATTTTTTTGAAATTCAAATTTTGTTTTAAAATATTTTATCAAATTTATAATTATTAAATTATTATTTTAATATTTCTAATAATTTAAATAATTATTTATAATCAACAAATAAAATGAATTAACTCCTAACCATCAAAATCACACTTAAAAACAACATATCCTCTTTTCCCTTTAAACCCTAAATTTATAAATCCAATTCATGTGATTAAAAATCATAAATTTGGTTTTTTTTCCCAAACTTAACACTTGAATTTGGTTAAAAAAAGCACATTGAAACCAATCTTAAAAACCTTTAATTCAATAAAGAATAGCTTTTCTCTTCAAATCCTAACTCTAGATACTTCCTTAGACCCTATTGTTTCATAAACTACATATATTGAGTAGAAAGTTAAATTGTCTGCCATCTGTATCTAAATTTAGAAACCGTATAATATTTTGCTCAACAACCTCTTCCTTATTTTAATTAAATTTTGTAGTATTAATATGAATTTACAAACCATAATGGAATGGCAATAGGGATTTGTTGGAGGGAATTTAAGATTTTGGAATTTTCATTAGAAAAATGTTCTCAATATCTAGATCTATTGATATTTACTTTTTGATTATTCATATTAGAAGTCTTATGCTCACTTTAAACTTCGTCAGGGTTTATAATACACACTTTGTACATGTTGTTCCAAAACTTAGAACTTGTTGGACCCCGAATGTTTCATAGAAGTTAGAACTATTTGAAGGAGAAATTTTGGCAAGTAGTCATGAGTAAAGAGCAAATGAATGAAAATTCTTGAATCAAGAAAAGATAGGCAAGGGTAAAATAGCGAATGAGAAATGTGGATATGTCGAAGTTTTGTTTTGGTGTTTTAGGTGGATAAAAGATTTTAAAGTAAGAAGAATTAAGGTGAAAGTTAGAAGTAGAATGAAAGCTAAAAATGAAGTTGCATATGCGTAGTAAGTTGATGAGGAATATGTATAAATGTTTATGTTCTATCATTGGTATTCATGATTAGTCATGGATTATAAATTTCTTTATGGGTGATATTGATTTGAAACAGAGTTGAGAATGAGTAGTAAATGAAGTGAAAAAGGTGGTCTTAGGATGATTTGTGTTAAGGAAAGAATGTGAAACAAAGTGGGTGGTTGATCTGGAAAATGTTTATTGAGTGTGCTTTGGTCTGTTATCCATATATTTTTCTCTAGTTATCTAAACGAGATGATTCTTTATTTGGATTAAACTAGAAACATATTGTTACATTTTTTATGAAGACATCAAATTTAAATTTTGTCTTTATGAATCTCAAAAGTTGTCATGAAGTGAGAACTAAGTGTAGCACATTGGTGGATGAATGTAAAATTCATCTTCGGACTTTAGGGAAAAATTGGGATTGATCTAGATGGATTTTGGCAAAGGTTCCTTCTTGAGAGTTGTATATCTTTCATTTAGCTTTCCAACGCTATATAGTATGAAAATTTTGAACTTCTAGGCCGAAAGTCATGGTCTTTATAAGGGAAGATGTGCAAGAGAGGAGTAGCTTCTTCTGTGATGACGTCATCTCCTTATGGGTTTTCTTTGTGATGACATCATCTCCTTTTGTGTTTTGTATCGTCTATGTTTTGCTATCGTCTATTTTTTGCTATCGTCTATATTTTGCTATCGTCTATATTTTGCTATCTTCTGTGTTTTGCTGACGCATCTTCTTCTGTGCTTTGCTGACGTGTCTTCTTCTGTGTTTTGCTGACACGTCTTCTTCTGTGTTTTGCTGACGTGTCTTCTTTTGGGTTTTGTTCCTTTTGGGTTTTACTTCTTCTGTGTTTTGTTGATGCGTCTTCTTCTGTGTTTTGTCGACTCGCTTCTTCTGTCTTTTGCTTCTTCTGGGTTACTATTTATGAACTTCTTCTGTCTTTTGCTATCTTCCGTGTTTTGCCGACTCGCTTCTTCTGCCTTTTGTTTCTTCTAGGTTACTGTTCATAAACTTCATCTGGGTTACTGTTTATGAACTTCTTCTGCCTTTTTCTATCTTCTAGTTTATTTTTGACCCTCTAGACGATAGAATCTATTTTCAAGGTCTTCATGAAATTTGTAGATCTTGAAGTTCTCTTTCGAAATTGTCCTAAGATAATCTTAATCCAGCATCTCTATTGAAAGTTATGCCATTTGTCCCAAGACAAGTTTGATATGATTAAGGGCCAAATCTTGTTTGATTCTTTCGACCATAATTTTGTTATCTGACCTCCAAATGAAGTGATTCTTGAACCTTTAGATTCCTAACACTTTTCTTTTTGCATCTCCATTGAAGGTCATAGATTTTGGTGTTGATTTGAAAGAGATGTATTAAATCAAGTAAGGGCGAAGAGTAGGAATTGGATATTTTACTGAACATGCTTCAGTATTTGATGATTTTTGGATCAATAGAACTTCGAATAAGACAATTCTTATTTCAAGATAAATTAGAGACAGGGAGCTACAAATGGTATGAATAAGTTGAAATCCAATTCAGTTTCTAAGATGTTTAAATTTCGGATAGAAGTTATGTATAGTATATTGATTTAGACATGAGCAGTCTAAAAATGTTTAAAGTGTATCTTTTGAATCACTGAGCTGAATTGAATGATTTTTGTGTCTTTAGAAATGTAAGACAATAGAAAATATTCTTCTAGAATAAAGTGTTATGTCAGAATGTTCAAGGGTATTTTTGGCAAGACACTTAAGTGTAAAAGACATAAGGAATAAGTGGAAGGGCAAATAGGATATTTCTCAATCATTAAGGGCATAATTGGAAGAAGAAGTGTTATCTTGCTTATAAATGAAGAAAAAATGTGAATGGAAGGGAAGTAGAAGAGAATAATGAAAGGAGAAAGAAAGAGAAAGAGAGAGTGTTATGAAAAGGAGAGAAAAATACAAGGAGAAGAAGAGAACGCGATAAAGAAGAGAAAACAAGCTAAGGTTTCAAATTCCTTAGCCTATAGGACAGATTTTGAGGTTGTTCAAGAAGAGAAAAAGGTGGAGGAAGAGAAGAGCTTCCATTTGAGCCAAGGATCTTTTCATTTGGTGAAGAACCCAAAGGATCGAAGAGACCTATTTCAGTTAGATCAGCTCATAAAGCACATATTAAAGATACAACAGGAAAGAGCCGTAGAGACCTCAGGTTGTTTGCAAAGAGAAGAGACATTCTGAGTAAGCCTATAAGCAAGGAAATCAAGGTGGGTACATGTTTACAATAGAGTAAATAAGCCACTACTGTTTTTCCTTGAAGCAAAGAAGTTTACTGATTTCAATTGCATCATAAGTGTTGCATCTTTTGTTTTTGCATGATTTGTGAAATTTGCTATATGTTTGCTACATGAACTGTGTAATGATTTATAAAGAGATTTTTCAAGTGATTTCTGAAAAGGATAGTAAGTTTATGAAATCAAGTTTTGAAAGCGCATATGAAATATTGTATGCTCATGAAACTCAATTTTTCAAGAAGTGCCATTTTGGGCAACACAAGTTTACAAGTTTTGAAATATATGTGTTTTGTGGGTTTGGTGATCCCTCAAGAATCGTCATGTGCACATTGACCCAAGTTTAAAGCTTCTCCCACTTGTCTGCTAGTGGCACGGAGCTCCTTCAAGGACTCCCTCAAGTTTATGACTACACAGGACCATTATATGGGAATGTGTAGTGCGTCATGTTTTGGATCCACCCAAACCATTTTGCTATGTTTATATGCTCATGAGATGTTTGATTAAGTTTGATGCATTCATGTTTTGTGACTTGTGGATTTTGACTAAAAGCCTAGGAAGCAGGTACTTTATAAACTCACTGAAAATTTATTCTGACAAGTAAAATGATTTCAAAAGTTTTTGCTTATCTTTTATTATAAACCGTTACCCACAAGCTTTCAAGCATACCCCTCCTGTCCCCACCTCCAGGTGATGAGCAAGAGATGGAGTGAAAGAGAGTCAAAGCATCACTCCAAATTTGCTTATTTTATATTTTGTGTTTTCGGATTATGTTGTAAGGTGGCTTGAAAGGCCATTATAGCTTTGTAAAACCCTTTTGTTTTGAGGGTATTGAAATGTAAATGATGAAAATTATTTATATGTAATGTATTGAAGAGAATGATGTAGTAAAGATACGCTCAAGTCTTATGATATTCGCAAGAGGTTGGGTTCCGGCAACGGGTCCCAACAGAACTTCTCTCTTTCTTTCTTTGATTTATGTCTCACATTGAAAGAGCAAGGGACCTTTACCTAGTTTATATACTAGGTTGTTTTGTAAGACTTTGAATAAAGTCTCTTGAGGAGGGTATGGATAACAAACACGCACATGCCCGAGCATCGTTCGGCTTGGTGTGGTTTAGTTGCGTGTGGGACATAAACTTATTGGGCCCACTTAGTTAATTCATACATTTTAATTCTTGTCAGATACCCAATCACGTTCATAACATTATCACCATTATTACACCCAATAACGTTCATAGCATTATTGCCATTATTTATACCCAATAATGTTCCCTTGTCTTTATTCCAACTATAAACGTATGAATGTCTCCTTCTATATATATGACACATGCATTTCCTCTCCTCCCTCCCCCCTACACTATCACACATCAACCTTCTCTCCATACCACACACACACATATCTGTTATATTCTAGTTTCTTCTATTTTTTGTTTTCTTCATTCAAGGAGACAATTCTTACTCTACCTTTTGAAATGCACTAAAGCTGGAGGAGGAAGCATTAATGCTAGAGTCATATCTCATTGTCCCCCTGCACCATAGAGGGGGAATTTTCGACTTATGGATATGGGCATCTCCCAAACTGTGGACATAGAGAAGCAAAGAGATCTATAACCTAGGATAAGACCATGTCCTTATTAAACAACCTTATTTAGAAACACATTTTTATGGTTTTTTAACTTTGGAAGGATTATAGTACCTATTAAATCATGTTTTAATTAGGATGGATTAGGTAAAAAGGCAAGTTGCAATGGACTATACCATCTAGAGTTTACATATTAATGATGTGAATGTATTTACGTGTTGAGTGTTAATATTGTTAGTTATGTTTGTGGTACTTTTGTTCTTGGTCTAGTAGTTTAGTTTAGTTTTGAGGCAAGTTTGATGTTTTGTTAAGTGTGAAGGAATAGGTGAGCAAGCTGATAAAAGTTGGTGAAAGAAACAAGGAAAATGGATCTGGTGCGATCGTGAGGGAGAATGGTGCGAGCGCGAGCAAGGTGCGATCTCAAGTCACTATAGTGCGATCGCAATATCAATGGGTCTTCTATAGGTAGCTTCAGGTGCAATCATGAGTCAAGTAATGTGCAATTGCACTCAGGACTTTTTTTCTTCGGGTGTGATCGCAAGTCAAGTAAGGTGCGATCGCACTTAGGACTTCTAACCAGAAGATAAGCTATTCACTTACGGATGCGATCGTAAGTGTTAAGGTGCGATCGCAATACACAACTTCGGGGGCAATTCTGACGTTTCCTCATGTGTTTAAATGAATGGTGATGGTTAAAATAAGTCTTCAATGTGCGAGAACGTGGGGGGAGCTGTGACAATTCAGTGGAGGTGGACAATCTTGAGAGCACTATTAAAGTTAACATAAAAGGAGGGCCAGAAAGGAGCGAAAGGAGGACGAAAGAGAAAAAATAAAAGGAAGAAGAAGGAGGAGCAAAGAGAGAAAGTGGGAGCTCTACATTTTCATTTTGTTTTAGTTTTTTTTTGGGTTACTTATTATAAATGTTGCCTAGTTTCTTATTTCAAAGATTGTTTCACTCTCTAGGGTGAATCTTGTTTTCTGAACTTCTACTATGAATGGTTTGTTGTTCTTATGAATAGTTTCTGGTTGATCTTAATGAGAGTTGAGTTCTTCTTTTAAACCGTGTAAATATAACTTACACACTAAGAGATTAGTGTCTAAGTTTTATTCCTCAAAGGTTATGCAATCTATCTTTATTTTATTTATATCTGAATTGAAAAATTTGCATATTGATAAAACATAGTAGGTAATTTAAGCTTGAGAGAGAAGAATTACTTCTTAGGCAACTTAGGGTAGCAGAATATTAGGATTTAGATTAACCTTAACAGGAGCTGGAAATAATTTTTGAGATCTTTAATCTTGTGATTTCATGAAATCAATTTCTTTTCGTATAGAATTAGTTGTCCAGAAGGTTTAATTGTGAATGTTATTTTTTTTATCACTTTTAATTCTTAAATCTCTTTATTATTAACTTAAACAATCTGGAAAGAATTGATAGTGGTGCTTAGCATAAATCCTCGTGGGAACAATAACCGTACTACAATTACCGTATGCTTGCAGTCGAGATCCGAGTACATTGTATTTCATTTTATAACTCATCAATTACTATACTTATGTAAACCTTGGTTATATATATAGAAAATATGTAATCTTCATTAAGTGAGTTATTAATTAATATATAATATCAATTGCTATTGATTCCCAAGGATATAGGCACATCTAATTGGCATAACCTTGATAAAATCTTCTTATTATTCTTATTTATTCATTATCTTTCATTTGTATATGCCTTTACTACATGCACCTTATTTTCTAACAAGTGGCATTAAAGTATAACTAAGGTTATAAAGACCTTGATTATAATATTTGAAGTGGAGAATTTTAATGGAAGTAGTAACATCAAATTGTGACAATAAAGAGTGAAATTTTTTATGGCATAACAAGGCACAATGAAGGAGTCGCGGGAGAAAGAGTTAGAAGATAGGATGAGCTCAATCGAGAGGAGTTAAAGATATAAACATTTGAAACCATTCAGTTATGTTTGGAAAATGAGGCCATACCATGTTATAAAGATTACATCCACTATAGAGATATAGAAGAAATTAGAGAGTCAATATATATCAAAAGTATCTCACCAATAAGTTTTATTTGACATAAAGACTATACAAGTTGAATATGTAAGAAGGATAGATTTGAAGCAACATATTGATTTGTTTAACTAAATATGTAGTGATCTACTAAGGCTTAACATGACTATTACAGACAAGAACAAAGCAACAATATGTATGCTTTGTTGTTTACCTATATCATATGAGTATTTGGTAATCATGCTCACATAGAGCAACTAGACAATTGTTATAAAGAAAATTACCAATATGATATTGGTTCATAATCAACATAGACTTAACATTGGTGAAATCTCTCAAGGAAGAGTTTGATTTCTTTAAGCATCTTATAGGTGAACAATTTTAGACATAGAATTAACAGAGACAATATTAAAAAGGTAAAAGGTGTGATGATTGTGATAAAATGGGAAAACTACTAGAAAGCTTTACATAATAATAAGCATATTTATAGGTGGAGAAGTTGTAATAGTAGAGTCAAAGGAAGATAGTCCTATATTATAACATATGCTAAAGGGTCATCCCACTAAGTAAATGATGGTGGAACTTCATAAAGGGAGCTTATTTAAAGGTGTTAAACATTAAAAGTTAAAGTTGTGCAATTTCCATGATCTTAGTAAAAAGTATAAGGCAACTTTTGAAGATGCAATATTTTAGGAGTGATACATGTTGAAGCAAACATATGAATAAGATATGTCAATATTAGTAGATAGCAGTACTAGTTCAAAGGTGGTACGAGGAGAACTATAACAACTTGGAATAGATGTCAAAAAGGATAAAAATTTTGGTTTAAGAGAGAAAATATTATCATAAAGAAAGCATCAACATGGTATAGCTTCACATAGAGTACAATAGCATAAGTTGCTAAGTAGATATAATCAAGAAGATTTAATGTGTATTCTCTTACCTTAGTGATAAGAATCCAATTACTTTTTAAGAGACTATGGTCAACTAAGAGAAAGATAAATAGATAGATATTATAGTGAAACATGTATGAATTCATAATATTAAGAAATTGAATACATCTTGATAAACTTTTTACTAAAGGCTCAGGCTTCAAAAAATGTATGTAATATACTGAAAAAGTTGATTGCCACAAAGAAGCTTAAGTAGTGCGTATACTTGAATAGTATCTTGAAGTGTTAAATATGGATAAAATCTCATCTATGTAAAGTATATTCAATAAGGTAGAGATTATTATTTAAGGCTTATATAAATTTGCAATCTTACAAGTGTTTCCTAAAGTAACGGTTGAGCATAATATATTCGCTAAAGTGGAGATTGTAGTGTATGGTTTATAAGTACAGACGTGCAATCTTGGAGTATTTCGGGAAGAACGCAAGTCTTTATTAAGAAGTCTTCGGGTGAATACGACTTGTATAGAACCATGTTTAGAACATATTCTTCTTTAGAAAGTTGAGGTGAAAATATAGGCTAAAGAAATAGGAGGGTTGAAGTGGTAGGAGGATTTTTAAAAGAAAAACATAGTCTAATACATAAGTATGCTAGGGACCATGTGTATATGATAGGAGAAGTCAAAAAGATTTGTGTTCTAAAAGATGTCCACATGTATGGAGAAGTAGAGAGATTCATGGTCTAAGACACGATTATATCCGTGATGGATGACCTTATCTAGAAGCACATTTTTTTTGGTTTTCTAACTTTAGAAGGATTCTAGTACCTATTATAATCATATTTAAATTAGGTCAAGTTTGGTAAATATACAAGTTGTCTACGACAATACCAGGTAGAGTTTGTTGTGTGTACATATATATATGCACTTACTGCATACGTCTTTTTTCTTAGGCCATCTCCAACGAAGGCACCAAAATATCGAATTTGGTATTTTGACATAATGAATTCACTTCAAAAAAGACACCAAAATTCAACACTAAAATGAATAGTAATACACCAAATTTGGTATGTTACAATTCATGCACCAAAAGTTGAAAAAAGACAACTTTGTCTATTTTCTTTTTAACATATTTCTTTTATGTCCTTCTCACAATTTGATTTATTTACATAATTTACTAAGTAATTAAATTTAAAATATATATTAGTTTATACAAAATATATCATTACAAAGATCTCATTGAGACATTTAAAATGACACTAATATTGAATATAAAATTTAATTTATTTTAATATTTATTTTTAATTCTTATTTATAAGTGTTATAAATTCAACAATAAAATGTGTTAAGAATAAAAAAGTAAATTTAAAATAAAAGATACATAAATTTAAACCACAACATTGATTTAAAAAATTAAAAATCAAAGAAAATATTTAAAATTACAACCAGACTAAAATAAATTACAATTACAATTAGACTCGAGATTACAATCAAACTAAAATTACAACAATCAAATTGAAAGTAAAACTAAAGCACTTAAGAATAGTAATTTAACATAAATAATTAATAGTTTGGAAGGTCATCCCCATTTCCTCCAAAATCAAAATATTGGCTAAAGTCATTAGATGAGCCAACTCATCCTTGAGGTCCTCCTTCTTGAGCTCTTTTTGCATAAATTTTCATTTATTCATTTCTGAAAGCCTCACGCATCACTAGATCTTTGATTGAATCTAGATCTTTGCATAAAATTTTATTGTCTTCCTGTCTTTGTCGTAGCTTTAATTTTTTTGCCTCTTTTTGAGCTCGTAACAACTGAAGTTCATAATTTTTTTTAGAAGAGACTAACTTTCATGAAACATTCCTTTTATTTCTTTATTTATGGACATAAAAAGTTTTTCATATTCTTGTTTTGTTCCTTTTCATTTTTTCTTTCTTCCTCTCAATAGAATGATCAGCTTCATCATTTCTTTCAATAAATGGATCTTCAACTTCAAAATCATTATTTAAATCAATACAAAATGATGATGATCTTATTGACTTATCTAATTTTTGGGATTCGGACGGTGACATTTCATTGCACTTAGATTGTTTTTTATGATCCGATGATTTCTCTTTGTTAGTATCAGCATATTCTCCATTTTTTTAGGATTGACATATATGATCAAATTTGAAACCTTTTTGAAATTTTGGATCTTTTTCGAACTGTAAGCCAACAATGTAACTTAAGTTAGATTTTAGGGTATAAATCAAATGTATTTCAATTCATACAAAGAAAAAACAAATAAATAAAGCATTTATAATATCTTGTTTAGATGCATCACTTGGATTCAAGTTTTCAATTTTTCGAGCACATCCTTTAAATTTTCCAATAGTTATCATTATAGTTTGTCATCGAGCTTGTAAAGATCTCCAAGATCAAACAGTGGTGATATGATTCGGCTATATTTGATGGTACTCAGTTATGATATGAGATCAAAAATGAGCCATAGATTAATCTCTACTAGTGACTGGGTCTTGTGAAACATTAAGATATACATGGCACAGGACTTGATCTTCTTGAACTAAATATGATGCACTTCGAGATGTATTTGAAGGCTTTACACCAAAATTTGAGCTTGTTATTTTTCAGATAGGTTTGAAAGAATGTTACAGTTTAGGATTTCAAATAGTGTTATATGAAACAAGGGTTTTAGTTTAGTAGAACAAATAAACTATTTATAGAGATGTCGTGGAAAAGATAAGAATACCAATGAACGGTTGAGATGAATACAATCTAATCCAATGGTTGGGAAGAGATAAAGTTAGTTTTTTTGCAGAGATTCCTTATCTTGTCTTGGATATTGTGTGGATATGATATGAATACTAATGAACGGTTGAGATTAATGTAACTAATCCAACAGTTAGGAAGAGATAGAGTTAGATTTTTTCAGAGATTCCTTATCATGTCTTAGATATTGTGTGGATAAGATAAGAATACTAATTAACGGTTGAGATGAATGCAATCTAATCCAACAGCTGGGAAGAGATAGAGTTAGATTTTTTGTAGAGATTCCTTATCTTATCTTGAATATTATGTGTATACGATATAAAGAATAATGAACGGTTGAGACGAATGCAATCTAATCCAATGGCTGGGAAGAGATAGAGTTAGATTTTTTTGTAGAGATTCCTTATCTTGTCTTGAATTATTTACTATTTAAGGGAATGAATCACTAGCAGATTCTTCTTTGAACCCTTCACCATATTTGTCTACGACCATAAGTACTAATGCTATTACTTCTTATATATCATCCTCATCTTCATCCGCATCATCGAAGGATGAATTAGATCTCACTTCTGCAATATTAGCCCAAAACAAAGCGTTACTATCTGCATACATTAATGACAACCGTGCAATGGATTACTATATGAACATTATAGTGAACAAGCCAAAGTATAAAGGCTCAATCTCTGGTTATAGGGTAATTTATTGTGATCGTGCTGCAGCAGATCAAAGACTATGGGATGATTATTTTGCATAAAATCCAAGACATAATGAAGCAATGTTTCTTAGGTGATTTCGAATGAGTCAGAATTTATTCCTACGACTTGTTGGTATTGTTGAAGGTTATGATGACTACTTTATGCAATGGACAGATGGATGTAGTAAACTAGGATTGTATAGTTTGCAAAAAGTAACAGCAGCATTTCGAATGTTGGCGTATGGTGTATCAACTGATTCAACTGATGGAAATGTTAAAATTGGATAATCAACTGCAATTAAAAGTACAAAAAGATTTTATCGAGCTATTGTGGAGGTCGTTGGATAGATTTGTCTAAGAGCACCGGATGCTAATGACATTGCAAGACTGCTTAAAATTAATGAAAACGTGGTTTTCCAAGGATGCTAGGGAGTTTAGATTGCATGCACGGGACATGGAAAAATTGTCCAACCGCTTAGGCAAGACAATATATTAGACATATTAGATTCCCTACTATTATTCTTGAAGCTGTAGTTGATTATGATTTGTGGATATGACATGAACATTTTGGTTTGCCAAGGTCAAATAATGATATTAATGTGTTAGAGGTATCTTACATATTCGCAAAC
This sequence comes from Erythroxylum areolatum, assembly GCA_024520975.1. Taxonomy (NCBI): domain Eukaryota; kingdom Viridiplantae; phylum Streptophyta; class Magnoliopsida; order Malpighiales; family Erythroxylaceae; genus Erythroxylum; species Erythroxylum areolatum. Next base: position 53,978,856 of record JANIJH010000223.1, on the reverse strand, counting down.
CTTGCCAAAGGTATAGCAACTTTTGCTCATTATGTTATTCGAGGAAAAGTGTAACATCCCGTCCCCATATTAAGGGTTATGACCTGAAATTTCAGTACATGCGAGCTCAAAGAGAAATTAAGATAAAGCATTTTCTTGCTCATGCATCATGTTAGCATATATGCACATAAATAC
>JANIJH010000223.1:53942473-53953438 GCA_024520975.1 Erythroxylum areolatum | reverse complement strand
GATGTCTTGCTTTTACGTGTATGATGATTAATGATTCATAAATTGATGTAGAGATGAATTAGAGTTAGAGATGAACACTGTTAAAGTGTGTTGGATATGTACAGATGTAGTGTTTCCACTGAACATGAATCTGTATTTTTACCATATCTTGGTCTATAGACATCCAAATGGGATGATTTTAAGTTCATATTAAACAACAGACATATGGCTATATTTTTCATGAAGGAATTGAAATTGAATTATGTCTCTAAAAGTTTCAAAATGTATCTCAAAGTTGAGTTTATGGATTCTATCGTGGTTTGGAACAGTTTGTAGTGTGTTTAGCATAACTTGCAGAATATCAAACCAAATTGCATGAAATTAGTTTCATTTGAAACTTAAGATATAAAGTAACAACTATTTAGAGAGTGTTTTGCCTAAATCCTTCATTTTCCTTATCAAAATTGCCATGAAACATTGACCCAAAGGTCTATTTTCAGAAGAGCCAGAATGAAGTTTGAAAAAGAGGGGATCTCATAAGAGATCTCATGATTGTGCACAAGCACGATCGTGCACAGTGAAGGTGCAGTGAAAGTTGACAGACGTGAACATCCTTTGATCTTTTGGTCATAACTTCTTCTCCCGACCTCCAAATGACATCAGATTTAAACCATTGGACTCGTAACACGTTGATCTTCATCTTCACCAAAAATTATAACTATCTAAAATCATTATGGAGAGAATGATTGATGAATTTGGGATGGAATTGATGAGGAGTTCTGGAAAATGATAACTGGAGTATTTTCATTGAACATACTTCAATATTTTAGGCATAACTTGTTATGTAGTTATCTAAATGAGATGATTTTTAATTTGAATTAACTTAGAGACATAGGAATACAATTTTTCTGAAGGAGTCAAGATTTAATTCTGTCTCTAGGACTCCAGATTTTTGAATTGAAGTTGAGTACAGGATACTATTTAAGCTTATGAATAGTGCAAATTATTTTGAATATAACTTTTAGGATACTGAACCAAATTGAATGATTATTGTGTCATTAGAAACTTAAGACAATGAGAACACTTTTCTAGAAGAAAGTTTTAGCAAATTACTTCATTCACTTTATCAGAATGATCATGGAAAGTTAACTCGAAGGTTTAGATTTTTGGAGGTGATATAAGACTGAAATGAGAGTTTGGATAATGTTTGGTCTTGTAATGCTAGAATAACATTAATGAATAAATTGTTGGTATTAAAGTACCAAAGACATATGTATAATGGAGATGAAGTGGTTCATATGATTAAAGTTGTGACTCAAGAAGAGGAGTAAAGTGTATCTAGTAAAAGGTAATGAGAAATGGGTTATTATGAAAGCAAATGATGCTAAAAATGAGAATATGATAAAATGTGAAATTTGATAATATACCCAGGATTGTCATGAACATGCATTGTATATATTCTACATACACACATGTGCATCAATGAATACTTATAATTGTGCAAAGTTATTAATGTGTGAGTGTAATATGTGTATTGTATAATTTTGACGTACAGGATAAACGTCCGCATTCAGACGTTTCCAGATCATGAAAACTAATGCTAATCTAGAGCATACTGTAAGTCGACTTAAATGGTCTCATTTTATTATTTGTTTTGAAGTTTAATTTCTACATTGAATAACTACGGTTATGATTATTATGCAATGTGAATATAATTGATATGAATGTGATTTGCTATGTTGATGCCAAACAATAAAGGTCCGAGACTTGATGTGTAAATGTGATATTGAAGGGCTACTTGTCTGTGAATGAGAAGAAATAAGTGTTTCTCAACATTTATGTTGAATACCAAACCACGGTCTGATGATAAATTTATTCCGAATGTGAATGTGTATACGAATAAGAAAAGTGATTCTCAACTTAATTGTTAAATGCTGGACCAAGGTCCAATGATGAATGTGAAAGTGATTATGAATCTGAAATCATGTGACTGATTAAAAATATGTGTATGTGATGCAATCCATTATATGAATATATAAAACATAAAGGCAGTTGTGACTATAGTAGCTACCGGAAAGAGCTTAAAGCTTAGAGTGTGAAAAAGAACCTCAGGCTCAGTGTGAATGTAACCGGTATCCATAAAAGGATATGGGACATTATATGATACAGCTCAGTATCTATAAGGGATATAGGCCAACTCGGTATCCACAAAGGATATGAGCTAATAAAAAGGCACTTGGTCACAACAAAATAAGAAATAAAAGTGAGTCTCATGCGCATTGCATTTATAAGTGATATGTGTATTTCATAAGAAGGAAATTATCAGTATGATTGCTCTGAAAGTGATATGTGATATTATGTGCTAAATGAACAGGTGTGAATGAAGTACTTACATGATTGTGAAATATTAGTGATTAGCATGATTATAAATGAAATGACGTGAATGATGTGATTATATGAACTATATGTGTTATGTAAATGAGTGAGCCATCGAGGATGGTCACTCACTGAGTTAGCAATATTTTTTAGGCTCAGAAGAATCACCCTATTGGGCAAACGAAAGTATAGCCACTGCATTCAAGTAAGAGGTAGAGGTCGGAATCAGTTGACGTTTGCATTTGTATTTTCTTATTTTTGTATCAAATTGAGTATTTCACAATTTTTGTATCATATATATTTGAATATGTTTTGGTATGTAATAACTTTTCAAAGTGGAAAGGTTTGTAAATGAGAATGATCTTGAGTGTAATAATAATAAATATGTTTTTACTGTTATGAAAGAAAAGAATGGGCCCGAAATTTGATTGTTGATTTCCTCATATGTGTATATTGTTTGTCAAAAAAACAATTTGTACCGAGTTTCAAGTGTTCGATTATTCTAACATGCCACCCTCGATACATACTCGAGCATCACTAAAGATGTCAAGTACAGGTCTTGTGAGAGTGAGGTGCTACAATTAGGATGAATCTTATGGTACAAGAGACATATAATATAACACTTTGTCAAGCAAATACAACTGACACTTGAATTACTACAGAAACTCATTTATAGATCAGTAAGAGAAATAAGAAGAAGCCGAACTTCATATTATAAAACATCAACAAGGAGTAAAGACCATACAGAAGTAGAGAATAATTCCATTAAAAGAGAGAGAATCATATCTACAAAAAACAAAATAAAGTAAACCCTTAAAAAAGATCTTAAACTAACAAATTCACTTCATTTCAATTAATCCATATAAAATAAGAGAAAACATTATCTTCTAAAGTCAAAATTAATCAAAAGAGACTATATCTTAATAAAATAAAATAAATCGAGAAAAAGATGCTAGCAAACGAGATAGCCTAAAGGCCCTTATAAAAATATCAAAACCTCTTTGTGACTGAAGTCATTAACCTGAAAAATCCTAATAAAAATGATGAAAGAGTTTAAAATACAAAACTAGAGAAAGAGAAATAATAGAGAGAGAAAAAGACATTGTCCTTTTAATGTGTAGTTAATTGAAACTGTTTGAGCTACACAAAAGATGAATATTAGGTTCTAAAGGAGTTTAAGGAAATAAAAACTTATTTAAGTCTAAACGAATTTATATATAATTTTAAGCATTACAAGTTAAAATCTTAAAATAAAGTCATGCGCTTTATTTTAATATATAACTTAATATATTCTTTCATAAGACCACTTTATTTATGATGTCAATAGAAAACAATCATTTTATATTCAGATTAAAAATAAATCAAAAGAATCATTTCATCTCGTAGTTGTTCTTACTCTATTGTTTATTGTTGATTCCTTTCTCATCATCATGGTCTCTCTGCTTTGTTTTTTTCCATTTTTGTCGGATGTTATCCAATTTATTATTATTTTGTAGCATTTTTGTTCTCCCTCCTCTCTTTTTTCTACTACTAGTAATTGTTAATGACATTGGCTGATTGCCAACGACGACGGTAAAGATAAAAGTTATTGGTGATAGTTGAGAGAGTCGTTGGCAACCTAATTAGAATTAAGTTAGAATTGTTAGCATTATTTAGGATTAATTAAAATCTAGATATAAAATTATTTAATTAAATTTATTTTGACTTAAGTTTAATTTAAGTGAGTGAGACTTACACTGTCATGAGAAACTAATTTTAATACATATGATATTATGGATTTCATATAAAAATATAAAATATAAAACTACTACGTTAATATTGATGTGACATTAATACACAAAATCTTAATTTCACTAAGGTTTTGTCCGTTTAAAATTAAAATTAAATAGTTTAAAAACAATATAATTCTTTTTTAATGCTCCAAAACATTAAATTATGACCTATATTTTAATACAAATGTTAGGGATATCCTAGCAAATTAATAAGTAACTTAACAGAGTAAGCTAGGATGAAATTAATTCTGTAGCATCAAATTGAACAAAAGGAAAAGCTAAAAAGGAAGGAGAAACTTAAGAAACTATGTAAGAGCTTGGGGTGCCCTGGAATGTACTATTCTGGCTGAAGGCAGGACACTCTCTAAACTATCCTATACTTGATTTCTTTGTTGAACCTCCACACCTTCATTTCTAGTTTCAGGTCTGGCTCTAAAACCCTTGCTGAATAGCTCTTCCATGTCTTCCAAGGACCTTCCTTTTGTCTCTGGGAATAGAAAAAAGAAGAAAAACCAAGCTACTAAAGAGATTCCTGCGAACAGAAAGAAGGCTCCACCTATAGTAATTGATTTGTATAGTGATATGAAAGTCATTGAGACGGTGGCATTCATGAGCCTATTGACAGCCACACCGAGACTATACCCTTGTGCCCTTAACTTGAGAGGGAATATCTCGGAGCTATAGACCCATGTGACAGGTGCGAGCCCAATGTTGAAGAAGGCTACAAATGTGTACGTAGAGACAATACTAACAGTAAGTGCCCACAAGACCTTTTCTCCATGGTGCTGCTCGACTACCGTCAAACAAGAACCTAGTAGAGCTAGAGCTCCAATGACTCCTGCCGTGCTCGTTAGCAGAAGCTTCCTCCTGCCAACTCTGTCGATCAAAAATGTGGATATGAGTACGAATGTGAATTTTGTAAGCCCCACCCCAACTGTGGCGAGTAGTAGCTTTTCTTTGTCTGTGATGCCGGCTTTTTTGAAAATTCTGGGGCTGTATAGCACCACAGCTTCAATACCGACCGCGTGCTCAAAGAAATGGATCCCAACAGCCGCAATTAGTATCCAACGAACTGCTGGTTTTGGGTTAATTAGGAGCTCTTTCCACACTCCTGTTCCACTGGTGCTTTTAGGGGGAAGTTTCACAATATCCTCGTCGCAACTCTCGTCAATTCCGAGAGCGACTTTTATTTCTCGGAGACGAGTTTGAGCTTCTTCTTTGGAGTTAGCTACCATAAGCAAGACCCTTTTAGCTTCTCCTAGCCGGCCTTGCATTGCTAGCCACCTCGGAGACTCTGGCATTTTTAGAATGCCAAAGGCTAAGAGAAGTGAAGGTATAGCTGCAACTCCAAGCATCAATCTCCAACCAAGTTTCAGGCTCAGTTTCCCGAACAGAACATTTGATACATATCCAAGCAAAATCCCTATACTTATCCCGAGCTCCGGTAGAGATGTGAAGAAACCTCTTGAACTAGGCGATGAGACTTCGGCAGAGTAAACGGGAGCTATCATGAGTGCAAATCCTACACCAACTCCTGCTATGCATCTTCCAGTAATTAGAACAGCGTAGCTTGGACCCCAACCCATCAGTATTGATCCTCCCATGAAGATCATGGAGGCCACCATGATGGTGTACCGGCGACCAATGTAATCGGAGGTTCTTCCGGCGAGTAGAGACCCCACCAGGGCACATAGGTTCAGAATTCCAGCGAGGACTTCCACGTTTGTATCGTGGATCTTCAGTTCTTCTTTTATGAAAATCATTGCTCCACTCATTACACCAGTATCTGAATAAATCAACAAAATATTAATTGCCACCTACTCGTGTAACACACACAAACCTAAAAGTGGGCTGCTGATGATTCTAAAACAGGGACGTTTTCTTCTTTTATTGATTCAGATGGATTCTCATCAGAGCAGCTAGGAAAAGAACACAACATAATTTTAATGCAACTGCATAAAGAAATATGAACAAAGGAATATGGAAAACTCAACTTTTGATGGAAGAATATCTATGATCCAAAAACAGAAACAGAGACAATGGCACTTACCGTAGCCAAAAATGATCGAAATCATTGAAGCAACAATCGCGCAAGCAGCAGCATACTTGTTGAATCTGTTCGACTCTTCTCCACCACCACCAGGAGCCGCCATGTCAACTATTATCTTCTTCACCTGCAACTTTGTCTCTTCAAAATTATAAACTTTTTATTTATAAATCTTATACAAGGTACCTAGCTGTGTGTGCTTGTATTCTTTTGTCAGTATTATCAAAGATTTTGAGGACTAGTTACTGAATCGCTTCTTGTCATAGAGAAGATGACTATGTTATATATATATATAGATAGATAGATAGATAGCATAAAACAAATAAAGGAAGACGAGTACATGATTATTCTGCAACTGAGTGCCTGTAGTGAATAGATGGGTACCCACTTTTGCTGGTTAAAAGATGCAGAAATTTGGCTTTTGGAGTTTTCACATAGCATGCCAAGCTGGTAAAATTAGGCAGGAAATTGTCTACAAATTGGAGTCTATAAGGTGTGAAGTGGATCTAATATGATATAAAGAAATTGGTAGGGAGACAAATTAGGGCTGTAATCCCATACTGTTGGGATTGTCAAGGTCATTATATATCTTATAGAACTGGTTGACTTGGATGAGACTGCCAAACAATGCAACCCATCTTTCTTTCTTTCTTTCTTTTTTTGCCGACTCTCATCTCCTATCTTCTAAGAGACTCCAGAGTCCAGACTTTGGTGCTCATTTTCTTTTTATTATAAATAACACATGTGAACAAACGTTGTCAAGTTGTTGATTTAGACATTTACCATTTTATGTTCATATAAAGGACAAGTCTCATATCTCCTACACTTACGGACAAAAGCATGTGACAGTATATCACCCTTTACTTATACCCATATGTATGACGTTTTTCTGTTCCAATTTACGATTTTTACGTTTAACTAATGAAAAAAATAGAGTGTTTGAGTACTATTAGGTTGTAAAATATGACAACACTCTTCTTACATAATTTACTTAATATACTTTACTTCATGTCCCCAGATATTATTCGCATACTATGATTGCTATGTTTTCCTATTTCTGTCAACAAAATAGTGCCCAGAATAAGACAGACAATTGCTGTACGATGGCTTAGTTATTAATCCTATCGTATATGATTGTGGTTCTTAACTACAAGTCATTGTAACAATATCTATTTTCACTAAAATGTAGTTAAGATACTATAGGCCACTATGCGAGATGTAGGTATCCTCTTTGTTGATCTAATTAAATACTTATTAAGTAAGATATTTTTCTTTTTTTCCTTTTTGTTCCTGGACGATCGATACAAAAGTTGATAAGAAATTTAGCATTAACTAGTAATTGTTCCCGTTTTAGGAGGACTCAACTAATTAGATACTTGGACCTTTACAAATGTAGATTCGATTAGTGATGATGAAATGGATAGTCAGATCGACAAGTGAAAAAACATAATACAAATTGATATAGGCCAGAAGGTGGTTAAATGGTTAAAATTACAACAACAACAAAAAAAGAACAGTGGAAGAGTATAAAAACACCTATTAGAGCATTCAAAATGTAAAAGTTCCAATGGAAGATAAGACTTTTGCACTAACACAATTCTAGGGAAAAGAAAAGATATATGTTTCCTCAAATTTATGTTATCATGCTTGCATGTGCTGACTCATTAAAGAACAATATTCATCCATATGATTTGTGAAACACCCTGGGAATAAATTACAATTGAGAAGGACATCTATTAGAACTCCCAAACTATTAATTACTTTTGAAGGAAGCATTGCAGTAATTTTTTAAGGCCTGGTTGCTATCACGTTCCAACGTTAAAATGAATCAATCAATCATGTTTTGTTAGCATTTTTTTTATAAATGAAACTTGTACTGCCTTGTAGACTAAAAGCAGTACAAGTAAACTTGCTATATTTAATCCGATCAAGTTGATATTAAACCAATTTTTTAACTTATTACAAGTTAAATCAATAATACAAGCGATTTAAAAGTTAAGCGATATTGAATTTTCATAAAATGGATTAAAAAGATTATTTTTACTTATCGAAAATTTTAAAATTTAATTAAAAATACGGTTATATAGAAATTAATTGATTTTATTTTAATTTATAAAAATGAATTAATTTATAAAATTAACCGACCAATTAATAAACTAGATTTCTTCAACTTATTTTAATAATATTTGAGGATAAATTTTCGACTAAGAGAAAAAAAAAAAACACGTGTTGTTGTCGTGGATACCTTTGTATCTTTTAGAAATAATGTCATCTGAATTTTTAGAAGTCACATTTTAATTATTTAACCTCAATGAATCATGAGGTCCAATGCTCTCGTCCTGGAGGTTATCCAACATTGCAACTGTACATGATGTTTACATGTTGAAAGGCCGCCTAGATGGTGGCAGCCAAGAAGGGAGGTCCAAACTCACGCTTAAACTTCAACCACGTAATGCACTGTTTACGAGTCAAAACTGGCCACCATTGCCAGGTTTTTGTTTGTTTTTAAATATGCAGATACAAGCTGCACCAGTTGCCACGGTCAAACATGCATATAGCCCATCGAATGATTGGCCATCTCCTAAAAGCTTGAAATAAATGCCCATAGCTTGAATGGGTACAGGAATGGCCAGGATTTCGCTTTCTCACAGTGAAATAAGTCCAGGTGTGTCCCTTTCGAACGTCATCGTGCCCATCTGAATTATTCGTATCTAACAAGTAGCAAAGGGTTTGCATGTCGCTGACTTTTATGCCCTCAAGTTCTAGCACGGATCAAAAGCTTAAATGATTGCCGTGTCCGCTTTGGCAACTGTTTTAATTAACCAGATGTGTGTCTCGTCAACTTAGTTATAATCACTTGCAAACGTGTCTTAAAATTTTATAAGAGAGGCATAAAGGTCGAACTTGGAATTAAGAGGATGTGGGGAAAGAATTTATCTAATTTGGACTTGTGGCCTATTTATATCAGAAGGTGAATCTTCAACCTAAGTCATATCTAATTCTCTTTTTTTTTTCTTTAAGAATTATTCTCCTCTTAGAATTTGAGGTAAAATAATTAATTATCTTTCTAAAATTCGCTACAATAAATTAACCCTTTGGGTACTTTCTTTTGCTGATCGTAGTTGTCAAAGGCTCAAACATTTCTCTTTTATTCTTCTTCTTTTATTTATGAAGATATTTTAGGTACAAAATTATTTTCGTAGATTAAGCTCACGAAATATATAATTTATTTTAAAACCATTTGGATACGAAAATATATTCGTAGCCAAATGCTTTCATTAATTTTCTTTTTTCGTAGTTTAGAAACTCACAAATAAGCAAAATTTAACACTTTGTATAGATAATAATTAAAATTAATATAATAATGTACGGTAATTAATATAATAATATATGAATATATAGATAATAAATAAATTTTTTCATATCATAGTTATCATATTATTCCATTTAATCATATTACTATATTTGTTATGTATAAATTATATAGAATTTGTGTACTATATATAATTTCTATAGACAAGCCTTTGGCAACGCTTTTGGAAATCTTCACCAAAGGTCGTCAAATGTTAACCCTTTGGCGACGATTTGCAAAATTGTCACTAAAGGCAATATGTATCGAAGATTAAATGGATCAAACTTTAACGACGATTATCAAAATCTTTGCCAAGGGTTCATTGTTTCGTGACAAATCTAGTATTTGCACAAAAGCGACGTCATTTTTTCCAATAAAAATGATGTTGTTTTTGTCATATACAAAACCTAATTACCAGCTATCACCTCACATTTCTAGCGTCCTCCTCTCTCATGTTTCCATTCTCCTCCCCGCATTTCAGCTTCCTTTATTGCGTTCCAGACAAATAAAATTAAATGAGGTTGCTTTTTACGTAAATGCTTCCTTCACCTTATAACTAAATTATCATTCTAGTTAATTTTATCAATAATATATTGAATAATTATAATAATAATTTGACTGGTATAAATCTATTTTGCATAATTTTCTTATTGTTTTCAAACAATGATGGCTTGTGTCACTAACACAACATTTTACATTGATGATGAAAAATTTAATTTGTATTGGGCAATAATGTTGGCTTATGGATTAGAGCCATACTATTCTTACAAACAATACATATATACATTACAGTCATTATTGCCACAAAAAATTAATGTTTAAAAGCATCTCCTCCACTCCCATTTATTGTGTTAAATGCATTAAATAATTAGATTTTTTGTTTAAATTATATATGTTGGGCATCAAATATTCAAGTGAAACAATTTTATAAGGCTATTTTGATTAAGTTTTTATATATATATACTTCTCTCGAACCATAAAGTATGCTTTCAAATTTCTCTTTTGTATAGGGTTGTCGTGTTAGATATGTGCATTAACTCTGTAAATCTATTTACTTAAAGGGTTCCATCCCAACATAATTGGCTAACAACCTTCAAGTTGCAGTTGCCTAAGTTAAACCACCCACTAAAATGGAAAGGTAGTAGAGAATAATTTGGTTAACCAAGAACTCATGTTCCTTCTAATTTATAAGAAATAAAAGGAGAAGTTGAACAAACAGTGTACCATAAATCCACAAATACATTAAATAGATAAAAACATTAAGTAGAACAAAACACAAGCACTATAGATTAAGATTCAATATTAGTAGTAATAAACTCAAATATTGAATGTGTTTTATTTTATATTACTGAATGATTGATCCCATCTTTTATATATATATATATATATATATATATATATATATATATATAGGTCAATATTGTTATTTGGGTGAGATA
>JANIJH010000223.1:53917410-53930971 GCA_024520975.1 Erythroxylum areolatum | reverse complement strand
TTAGAAATCTCAACCAAACAGGTTTTTATTTTCAGTTTTTATATTACAAATCTCAACCAAACAGGTTTTTATTTTTTAAAACAAAAAAACAGAAACCAAAAATAGAAAAAAGAAACTAAAAATAACAACAGAAAAATAGAAGTAGAACCAAACTGACCCTAAATTTTTGCCTTCTCCATATACTCGAGTTGTCAATAACATGAAATATAGCATTAAAAATCGGCATTTGTCAGTTATTGATCCTTGTCCTAAATAATGGCGTATGAGAAAACCGACAGCTATTGACAATACCGAGGTTACCCACATGCGACTTTTGCCAGTCTGTCTTGTAAGTTATCAAATTATAATCAGTCTCCCGTTATTGTGGATAGGGGTATCTCGGGGGGGCTGAAATTGATTAGAAAATTGAACCTATCAGTTTTGTTCCAAAAGATATCCAAAATAGTCATGAAATATTAAGCGCTCTTTATTTTTGTTTTTATTTTTATTTTTTAATTTTGTTTTTAAATTGAGTAAAAAATTTTGATTGTTTGAGTTTTTAGTTTTAATTTCTTCCGGTTTTTAAAAATTATAAAAATTATAAAAGTGATTTTTTTTTCATTTTTTTTCATAATTTGATTTACTATTATTTAAAATATATATTATCTAATTATTTATTTTTAATAAAAATATGAATAATTTAATTCAACATTATATTTATATATTTAATAAATTTAAATTTACTATCAATAAAATTATGAATAATTTAATTTTATTTAATTTTTATAATTAAATTATATATAATTAAATTTAAAATATATAAATATTCAAATAAAATTTGATTTAATAATTAAAATATATTTCAAATAAATATTAATTTATAAATAAATATTAATTTTTAAATTATTTATTTTATTAAAATAACATCATTTTTTAATAATGTGTTAATAAATATTATATAAGAGATTAAATAAATTAATTTAATTAAAATTAATTTATTTTTAAGTTTTATCTAAAGTGATAATAATACAATTACATTAATATTAACAACCAAACAAATTTTTGTTTTTATTTGAAAAAAAGTAGAAACAAAAAACTGAAAATAAAAACTGAAAATTACAATAGAAAAATAGAAATGAAACCAAACGCCTCCTTAGTATCCAGAATGTGAGAAAACAAAGAGATTCTCTACAAATCACTACAGATGTTATGAATCTATGCCTTGTTATAGAATAAATTTCACACATTCAAGACACACTTGCATGTACTGCATCATTCAGACAATTTCATAGGAATGACTCTGGGCTGAAGAAATTAGGAGAAACTATCCTCGTAGGTTTGTAATAGAATCTTAACTCATAAAGATGATACGAGAAACTATTAACTCAAATTCCTTGTCTATCAGCAAGGCAATTTCGACTAGGAGATATAAGCAAACCCATGATTGAGTACAATTAGATAACAGAACAAACTTCGAAATTCCATCAGCCAGAAACCACGGTGCTTTCCTTATGTTTACAGATCTAAAGAATTAGGCTCTTTTATGGGCTTTTCCAGCTTCCATTGAAAACCAACCTAGAGATTAGCCCAATTAGTTTCATGGATCCTGTTCCTTAACGTTAAGATTTTCAAATTACTTCCACGAACCCACATTTCCAGGAGTAAGGAACCAAACCTGACTCACTGGGAAGCGCAGGAGGCGCCTTGTCGGAGGCATAAAGAGCGTAAAAGAAGCTTTTTTTTAGCTTCATCAATGACCATGTCCCCGAAAAGTTGCAGAGAATAAAGGGTTTTGAGATAAAAAATAATTCTAAATGGAAATGAGCGTTTTGTTTCCTTGGATGCCCACCAGGTATTTGAGTGGAAAGCTTCGATCTTTGGATTGACTTTTCCTTCCCTTCCAAGCCTACTATCTGATATGTCTCACCGTTTTGCAAATACATCTATGATCTATCCAAAACACTAGAAAAGCAAGCCTACTTTTTTTTTTTGGCACGCTTTGGACGAGTGATGCAACAATATGCATAATGATAAAGAATAGAGATGACAGAAGCTGCTTTTTGTTTTCCTTTTTGACTGCCTCTAATTTCCCCACTTAAATAAGCTGACATCAATCATAATACTGAGAGCCTACCGGCAATATTCTTGTTAAAGAAATTTTTCTTCAGGTTTGCCTATAAACTTTGAGATCCGAGCCTTCATCTTTCTGACTTTTTCCCCCCCTATTCCTTGGAAATTAAAGAAAAAAAAAAGGCTAATTGATCCCACGTTTCTTTGCCTAGATTGAGTGGGATGATCAAGTTATTTCACAATGATAGGCTGTGTAATGAAGAGAGGTCAGTTTTATTAGGATTGTGGAAGTTGAGCAAACATTTAGCATCATTGTTTGATACTTTATGATATTGGTAAAAAAGTTCTATACTAAGCCAAGTAAAAGACTTTCTTGGACACGCTCCATGTCCCGCTCTAGCAAGACGGCCATCTTCCTAGTTTTCCCTTTCTCGATGGTATATTCCTTTCGCAAGGAATTCTGCGTACTTGGATTATTTCTCAAAAAAAAACAAAGAAGGAAGAAATTTATGTTCTTTTGATCGTCTAACGTGATTTGATCAATCATGAGCACTAAAATATTCAAATATAATGTATTTACTAAAATATTCAAATATAATGTATTTACTGCAAGAAAATTAGGAATTAGCGATAAAAAATTACTAACAAAAATCAATTTCTATTACTAATATAGTTTTTAAAAAAATTATTATGGTAGTAATATCCATCAGTAAATATGGAGGGAAATCATCTCATCAATATTTTCGACGGACTTTAGTGATAGTATAAAATCTTCGTTGGTAAAGAAGGCGAGAATTGTTGGTGGAATAAAAAAATTTTGAGTTTATCGACAGAAAAATTTATGTCGGCAAATTTTCAGGGTAAACGTCGCTGTCATCTACTTCGGCTTTAACATTTTAAATAAAATGAAAACGACGTCGCTTGATAAACGAGGAAGGAGGCTTTTGGGTAAGTTAAATATAAATCAAAACGACGTCGTTTGGCTATTGAACAAGGGTATTATATGAAATACAAAATATACTTTTCCGCAAGCCCTATATTGTGTTGAAGAGCATCGCTTATCCTTCTTCTTTATAATTTGGAGTTGTCCGCCCATCCAGGTAAGTTGTCCAACTAATGTCTACTATATGTAGAGAAATAAATGTATGTAAAATTTATGCTTTAATATTAATGCTTAATAATTATCACTTATTAATATAAACGTTACCTTCCGATAGAACCAAATACAAGAAAGTATTCAACGACAGTCTTAATAGTCTGAAGATGTTGATGAGAGTCAAATCTATCTTCTTGTAGTGGGTGGTAGGGACTTTCGTGGAAGGATATTCGATTTAGATTTATTTACGAACACATATTATTCGCAATCTTCCACATCTAGTATAGCAGTATCTACTAGCTGGTCCGCACCCAGTGAAGTCTATGAGCTTCGAAGCACAGTACAAGTACTGGCAAACTCAGTTGCAATAATCAATGGAGTATATAGCACAACTCCGTAATGATTATAATTACATAAGAAGAAGGGCAACACCTCATCGCAACATTCAGAGCGTTCGCATTTACTAAATGAATAGCGTAATTATAGTCACCAAATGAATAGTTGTTAAATACTTATTGTTGTTCAAAATAATTTTTTTATTCTCAATTAAGATAATATTTACTTTATATCATCAATCAACTTTTTGTTTTAACAAATTAAATGTAGAAATAAATCAAAATATTATCAACAGATATCTGATAAATGTATAAATTATGTATTAATCATAAGATTTTCAAATAAAATTAAATGTAGGAAAAAAATTTAAACAATAGTATCAATATATTTACCGACGAAAAACCAAAATATGTTGGTAAAATGTTATCAATTTATTAACGGACAACTCGCTTTGTCATTATAGTTAGTTGCGAAATTACCGATGGAGCTGCCAATCCTTGTTCGTCCGTCGCTAAATTTACTAACTGAAAGAAACATTTTGTTGAAAATTTACTGACATCACAAAATTACTGTTGTTATATTTAGCATCGGAAAATAAAATATCTGTCGATAAATTAGCGACGGAAAGTCTATGCTTTGTCGACAATTATTACCAATAGACGACTTGTTCTGTCAGTAAATTCCGTCACAAAATTAGCTTGCTGATGGAAATCTACACATTCCATCGCTAAATCCTATTTTTCTTGTAATGATTTAACATAAACGACTTTTTTGTTAAAATTTTATCTATTTTTTTAATATATACTATGTATTTGACTATTAAATATTGCATTGAAAGAATTTATTTAACGAAAATCTTCTCTTAGAGTTCATAACCGTATAAAATTCTTTGAACATTTTAAAATGATAAAAGTGATTTTTAGGATAAGTAAATCACATTATGAAACTTTCACGATAAATAATGATTTATCACTATTTCATAAAAAGTTACTTCTTATGATATGGTTATCAAGTTTTTGTTTAAATAAGAATTTTTATTTATAAATCTTAAGATGGTAATTAATATTTGTAAATATTTTTAATGAAAATCTTAAGGAGGATTCTTGTAGTAATCAAATTTTGAGTTCCGCATGCCTTCCAAAGGCCACTACCCACTAGGTACAAACTTTATTGCCTTCATGTTTATCCATTTGTTAATTTTCACTTGCCTCTAAGACAAGGGCCTGACTTATACGCCAAATCTGAATTTCGGATGAAAAACGTCAAAACTTTTGTCGGGGCTTGATTGACCCCACCACAGAATAGAATGAAAGTACAGAGTACTATAGTGCATTAGACAATAGCAAAGTAGTAATCTGTCATTGATGTGGCATGAAATGTGGAAAGTTAAAACTAAAGAATGCTCCACGTATACCAGTGGAATCCCCAGCTAGCGTACGGTTGGATTAGGATACACCCAGACCCTGGCTACCTACAAGTCCCCAAGCGATTTAATTAAGAATAAACATTTTTTGTTTGTCGGGTTTCGCATGTCTTGCTACATAGTCTCTTTTCAAAATAACATACATAGATAACTGGCTTGAAAAGAGAATACATAATATCTATCTATTTACCTATATATCTATATGCGTGTGTATGTATACATCTGTACAGGCAACGTTCGGAAGCTAGTGTGTTCAGGATTTAGCACTTGCATTTCAATTGTTTGTTGTTTTCACCTTAATCCACTATATATATACACAAAAGACCCACCACTGTCTCAGGACAGATAAACTGTTGATGATCACCACTTTGGCAAAATTAAACCTCAAGAACAGCAAACGTTAAAAATGGCGAAACGTTTCAAGCTCAGGCTGTCCCGAGTCTTCCAATCTTGTCGCTCCAAGGACCCATCTTCTCTGCCGTCAAATCCTGTTCCTTCATTTCTCAGACTCGCCCCGGTGGTCGACCTCCACCCACTGTCCAGAACACCTCACCACTCCATCATCAAACGCCACGTCTCATCGGCGTTCACTTCCATTGGCTGCGGTTTAAGATCAAAGCCCACCTACAGCGGTAATGTCTCCGATGCTGACCACTCCAAATCGCCGCCTCCTCCTCCTACACCGGAGTTCCATTGGGAAAGAGAAGATAAATGGCATGTGATAGCTAAAGTCAACGAAGAAAGTAGTACTACTCGTCAGAAAATCTACAGGAACGACGTCGACGTCGTGCTTCCTCCTCCACGGACTCCGAGCTCGATGAGGAAGAAGCGAGGAGCCAAGAAAAAGAAAATGACACCCAGAACTCGAATCAGCACTTCGTCAGCTGATAGCGAGTTGTTTAGCAGTGAGGGTTTTGAGGACGAAACTGACATGAATAATGAAGAAACAGAGACGTTAGTTTCATCTTCCAAGAGCTTTTCAACAGATTCCTCGTCGGAGTTCAATGGCCAACATCTGAAAACCATTCGTGAAACTCCCTTTAGTGGGGTTGCAATTAGCAATCGAAGGAAAAAGGTTAAAAAGGAAAGACGGAGCTTTTCAAAGCAAAGGGCAACGAGGAACAAAGTAAGAAAGAGTTTTGAGTCGATGTCGCCGGCGAGACTTTCCCGATTTCAGTGGCTGATACCGTGCACGGTGGAGGGAAAAGTGAGGGAAAGCTTTGCAGTGGTGAAGAAATCCGACGACCCTTACGAGGACTTCAGGAGGTCGATGATGGAGATGATACTTGAAAAGCAGATGTTTGAAGAGAGAGACCTGGAACAGCTATTGCATTGTTTCTTATCTCTCAATTCCAGGCATCATCATGGTGTTATCGTCGAAGCTTTCGCCGAGATTTGGGAGGCCTTGTTCTGCAGAAGATCATCGATTTCTAACACAGTTTACAGAGCTCGTTAAACTGCGCGCTAATTATATGATCATCAGGGTCTTTCTTTATAGTTTCGTGTCTTTAATCTTCATGTAATTTAGTAATGTACGGTTATCATATATATTATCAAAACTGAAGTTGGAAAACGCAATGGACATCTCCGCTGTCCGATATGAGACGACCCATCTGGTAAATAAAGAGCAAGTCACCAGTCATTTCTATACGAGTCCTTTCACAAGTCTATGAAGTCGCATGCAGCAAATTTCATTTTTAAATAGGGTAGCTCAGTACGTGATATGTACGTACTGAACTTTTCTAATGTTATCCTCACTGAAAAGCTCTGGTTCCGGTGGAATTGTTTGTCCTGGTCGAGCCATGGTGGAGTCCAACACCATTCTTGTGCTGGTTGGTTAGGTTAGGGCTTGAATTTTTAGTGACTAGAGCTGAAGGTTTCTGTATGTTCAGGGATACTGCTAGTCTTGTCATATTAATGGAAGAAGCTATAAAGCTCGTGAATTTTAACCTTATGAATTGATGTATGCAGTGCCCTCTGTGAAGGGTAAACTTTTGAGTTTTGACCCAAAATGTAGAAGAAGGTTGAAAGTTTTGCCCTTTCCCAGTTTTAATTTCTTTGAAATTAACCTCTATATTAAGCAAAAAGACAACTGTAATTATGAGGACTTTTTATGGATCGAGACCATTTTCTTCGTTAATATTAACATACCAAGAGAGATTAAACGAAACAGCTAATCAACCGCTGGACACTTCCAAGAAATGGTCATTAAGAAGCAGTCACAAGTGAAAAGTCTCCGTTGAAAAGGCAAGAATAATGACGCAGTGTGGGTGCGGGAAGGTGGAACGGTCTCCTTCCTCCATCTTGTAAGGTTTGATTATTCCATTTCCATTGCACATGGATGCTATCACCCAAAATATGGTCTAATGTGCTCCACTTGGTTGGGAACTATCATTGTTCGATATAGCTATAATGGCTACACAGGGTTCCATTGTCTCCTCCATCAACTTACTTTCATATATCTTTTATTTCCTTTTTTTGACAATTGATGCAATGAAACTTCGGTGTGTGTGAGATCTTTGGCTCTAGATTCGAATGTTCGATTTTAAGTCTTTGTAATGGATTGTCACATAGTTTGATTGGTGGTTTTAGAGTATTTTTCAGGCGGAGGTAAATTGATAAAATTTTAAAAACACAATATTCGATTAAAAAAATTCAAATGAACTATCTTAAGAATAATTATATTTTTTATAATGACTTGATTTTTTCTCTTTTAGGTTTAAAACAAAAGTCCAAAAAGTTCGGATCCATACATATCAATAATTGATGAGTTATTTTTAAATTATACGCGGAACAATATAAGTCAACGTAAGTGTACTAAATTATCCACTTTGCAAAAGTTTAGAAATGGTCATAACATATGTATTTTTTATTTTTATAAAAAATTATTTTCGTAATTTAAAATTATGATGTTATAATTATAAAGAAAAACTTTATTGGCCATTATTTTAAATAATTTATTCTAAAAATTAAAGTAAAATAAACGATAAGAAATGTCACTTTTAAGATAATAAGATGATCCTCCCCTATCATTTTAGCCACCTCATACAAGTCATTAATAAGTGAAAAGACAAAATAAATAAAACTATACAATTCTACACACGTAATAAGGCCTTTTGTTACGAAAGTATGATCACAGACATGAAAGCATTGGACTATGCTATTAATGCAGTGCATGGTCTAGAATCCATCAACTAATTTTCACAACACCAGAGAACAGAAGTGCCCTCGTCATCAGGTGGTCTATTCTGCTTCCTATGCTCGTTCACCGTGCAAATCCTCTGTTTCGCTAGCTGGCTATGGTATCTATAATAATATATATATACACACATATATATGGATACAGTAGTAGCTTCAAAGCCGGCATGAGGATGAACATAGCAGTAAAAGTGCATGTACACAAATAGATTAGAGCCTGTTACCGTGAATGGTACGTTACCGGGCCAAAAAATTTACCATGGGACAAACACAAATAAATTTTAACTGCAAGTGGTAACATTTCAGTGAGACGATTACACACACGGTATCAGAGATTCTTTACCCGCCAAAGAAAACCTGACTCCGATTTTGGCACTTGTTCCCATGAAAGCGACAGCTTTTTTCAGTGCACGAGACATGAAATTAGATATCTTTGGAATTCTACTGCTCCATATCCTTTCCGGCATGCTTTGTTATCTTCTTAACAAGTCACTCAAGACTCTCAGAACTTTACCAGTTCTTAGGGGTTAAGACTTGTTATTGGACAGCCCTTTTCAAGATCTCCAAGGAATGGAGCAACATTTCCATGACCTTTTCTAAGAAGTCCATCTTGGAAAAATAAACTTAACTTTTAGGCTCATAAAGTGTTAATTTTTAATCTATTAATTATTGTGAAATATGATCTATATTTTGGCCAATTATTTAGAGTATATTATTTACAATCATTTAATAGTTAAAAATTAAGTGGATGTTGTATGAAATAACAGAGGTTGGAAGAAGTATTAAATGTAAATAGATAGGAATAGAATATAAAACTATAATCTAAAACTATCTCATAAAAATAAGAAGAGCTTATAAAAAACAACCTTCATTTCCTCTAATTCCTCTCTCACTGCACTTTTCAAGTTCCTCTTTCAATATCCGTGTAATAAAGAGGTACCAAAGTTTGGTTGTCTTAGTCATAAAAAAAGACAAATAATATATTTTCCTTTGCTCACCAAAAGACAATTATGGAAGTTGGTGCTTTCAACTAAAGGCTTTACAAGGCCCTCATGATGTATGAGAGATAGTAGAGATAGGCTATCGGGAACCTTAAAATGAAGCTTCTCTAAATCCTACCCAAAGGGAGGCTTTACATACATGTAAAAAAAATGATCAACAAGCCCTCACTCTCATCCACTAATGTTTGGATGATGTTGAGTTCAAGAAAATTATAAATGAAAGAACTTCAAAAGAGATATAGGAGATTCTTCAAAATGCTCACAAGGGCATTAATAAAGTAAAGAAGGTCATCTATAAACTCTTTGTTGCAAATTTGAACATCTTAATATCAAAAGAGTGAATTTATTTCAAATTATTATAATCGAGTGTTGGTCATTGTTAATAAAATGAAAAGAAAAGGAGAAGCCTTGAACGATGCATGAGTAATAGAGAAAGTTCTTTGATCTTTAACTCCAAGTTTTGATTATATTATTGTTGCAATTGAAGAATCAAAAGATATAATCCTATCACTGGTGATGAACTCATAGGGTTACTACAAGCCAAGAAAAAGAATCAAGAAATTCCTATAAACAATAAAGGTAGAGACCAAAGAGGTCGTGAACGTGATACTGTCAAGGTAATTAAGAAGAAAAAGTAAGTCAAAGTTTTCCTTTAATTAGGGGATGTGGACGTGGCAATCCATTAGATAAGCATAACAATGCTTAAGTTCAATGCTATAATTGTTAAAGGTATGGAATTATTTGTCAGATTATTGAAGTAAAAGCCAAAATGTGAATGAGAAGGTAAACTTCACAAAATGTGGAAGAGGAGCTCACCTTATTTATGGAAAAATTAAAGGAAGAAAAAGAAGAGGATAACAAGTGGTACCTTGAAACAAGAGCAAGCAATCGTATAAGTGGAAGTTAAGATATGTTCTTTAAGCTTGATAAAAGAATACAAAGTGACAAAACATTTGGAAATGGCTTCATAGTTACAATAAAAGGAAGAGGTAACATTCTTATCAACCTAAATGTTGGTAGGCTTAAATATGTTTATGATGTCTCCTATGTGCCCAATATGAAAAATAATATCTTAAGTTGAAAACATCTTTTAGAGAAAAAGTATAAGATCAAATTTAAAAATAGACATTGTAAGATAATGGATGAGATCAAAACTTTGATAACTAAAGTGCCAATGATATAAAAATAGATTATTCCCCTTAAATATTCAAAATGATGTTGCTAAATGCTCACAGGCATATGTAAGGAGGATTCTTGGCTTCCACAGTTGAGGTTTGTTCATATAAACTTTAATAACTTAAATTTTCTCTCAAGAAAAGACATTATAAAAGATTTGCCTTCCATCGATTGTTCTAATCAACTATGTGAAGGCTGTAACCTTGGAAAGTAAACTAGAAAATTTTCTCTAAAAGAAGTTTCATTAAGAGTAAAGAAACATTAAAGATCATCAATACAGATATTTATAGACTGATAAATTCAATTAATCATAGCAAAAATAGGCACTTTCTACTCTTTATTGGTGATTTTTTAGATATAAAACTTAGGTATATTTTCTTAAAGAAAAATCATAGGCATTCACCATCTTCAAAAAGTTCAGGGTTGTTGTGGAAAAGGAGAGTGACTATGAAATTAAAGCTATGAGATTTGATAGTGGAGGAGAGTTAACATCTAAATAATTCAACAACTATTATGAAGATAATGGAATACATCATCCTTTAACCATGCCAAGGTCTCCACAACAAAATGGCATAGATAAAAATAAAATAAAATAATCTTGACATAACAAGAAGCATGTTGATAATCAAGAAGACGCCAAAGGAGTTATGGGATGAAGCTATGAGTTTCACATCATACATATCTAATAGGATTGTCTCAAAAAGTCTTTCCAAAATTACTTTAATAGAAGCATTAAATTGGAACAAAAAAGTGTAAAGCACCGATGAGTCTTAAGAAGCATAGCTTACGCCTATATTCTAGTTGAAAGGCATACCAAACTTATTGAAAAAAGTCAAAAGCTAGTCTTCATCACTTATGAAAAGGTGTCTAAAGGTTATAATCTTTATAATTTGGTTAATGAAAATATCACTGTTAGTAGAGATGTTGAGTTTAATGAGGAGGCTTCATGGGATTGGAGTATTAAAGAGAATGAAAACTATAATTTCTTTCTCATCTTTATAGAAGAAGCATAAGATAATCAAAACCATGAAGAAATTACAAGTCCATTATTAACTCCTACTTCATCACAAGTTTAAGATCCTTTATCAAGCTCAAGCTTTAATGAAGAATTCTAACATTATAGAAGTTTGGAAGAAATTTATAAGGCCACTAAAAATCTAAATAATCAATTTAACCTCCTTTTTCTATTTTCTGATTGTGAGCCTATAAACTTTCACGAAGCAAAAAAGGACAAAAAATGATTAGAAGCTGTGAACAAAAAGGTCAAGGCAATCAAGAAGAACAGAACATGAGAGCTAACAACACTTCTAAAAATTCACAAAGTGGTTGGTGTAAAATGGGTCTACAAGTTAAAAAGAAATGCTAAAAGAAGAATTTGAGAGGTACAGAGTAAGATTAGCGACTAAAAGTTATATTTAGGGGTTGATGCCAAAGGTTTTTCTGATTGTGAATTTATAAACTTCTAATAAGAAACAAAAGACAAAAATGGTTAGAAGCTATGAACAAGGAGATCAAGGTAATAAAGAAGAATGAAACATAGAAGCTAGCAATAATTCCTAAAGGTCATAAGGTGATTAGTGCAAAATGGGTCTACAAGTTAAAAGAGAAATGCCAAATTGGTGGCTAAAAGCTATATTCAAAGGGAAATTGTCGATTATAGTGAGGTGTTTGCTAAACTATATGATTTATCATCTCTCTAGCAACATAAAATAGGTGAAAATCTTCCAAACGGATGTGAAATATGCATTCTTAAATGGCTCCCATTAAGAAGATTTATATATTGAGCAACTAATGGGATATGTAGAAAAGGGACAAAATGAGAAAGTTTTTAATTTCAAAATGGATTTTATGGCTTAAAACAAGATCCAAGAGCTTGGTATAGCTGTATAGATAGTTACTTCCTAGAAAATAATTTCTCGTAGGGTTCTTATGAGTATTCTCTCTACTTTAAGCATAAGAAGGGAGAGGTATTGCTCATTTGCTTCTACATGGATGATTTAATCTTCACTAGCAATAAGCAAATATGTTTGAAGAATTCAAGAAGGAATGACTAAGAAATTTAAAATGACTCACATTAGCTTTATGGGCTACTATCTCGATATTGAAGTAAGGAAAATGGATGAAGGAATTTTTATTTCATAAGAATGATATGCTAGAGAAATATTCAAGAAATTTAATATAGAAAATTACAATTGTCACGATCCGAACGAGCGCATGACCAACATATAAAACTCAAAAGCCTAAGCCATTAAATCACGTAAGCATGATCACAATGACAAAAATAAATGTACAAATCTAAAAAATAAATAATAATATGGGCACATATAAGTACAAACACAGTAAAGCACAATAACGTTATCGTGCATCATAAGAAAATTTTTAACTTACTAAATCATATAACTGTGGAGACTAAAGCATAAGTACAAGTGAAAATAATTGAAAAGCATACATGGAACTAGATATGTTGCAGCCAACACTCCTCAGAGTCACTATTGTGAAGTTGATTGCAGCTATTCTGAAAAATAGAGTTAAGAAGAGACAGACCTCACTGAATAAGTTTATATCGCCCAATGACACCTAATGGCATCCTCACATAATATGTAGTTTATATTAGTATAAACACACATATATGATGCATGAAAAACCATATGTAATACATAATAAATTGTGGAGAAGGAAATTCTGTAAGACCCTAAATCCTAAGGGTAAATGCTCATAATATTATACCTCTGAAGGCTATTAGGAGCTAAGCATCACCAACAACCCAACCATCTTCTATACGCATATATCCGTAAGGCTCTCTTAGTCCAAAGGGGTTGTGTATAGTTAATCATTACCAATACACTAGCCCACACTTAATATTTCCAAAGTCACAATCACATTCATGATATACAATATGTAACACCCCACTCTCGCATGACTCGAACCCGACATCAATGGTGATATCCGAGTCCGTGCCCTGCGAGAGTGGGGTGTTACATTTAGGTAGTATCAGAGCCCAGAAGTACGAGCTTATATGGGCATTTTTTGAAACATAGGTTAAGTCATATACATTAAAGTTATGTCATAGCAGACCGTGGCAACTAATCCATAGTCTGAGTCGCATAAGTATGAGTCATACGTATGAACATGTGTTAAGTGTTTAAGTGTGAGAAGAATGATGATATGTCACAATGTGAGCCAATGAAGGTTTATGGGCCACTAGAAATGGATAATGATATTCATATTGTACTGTGGTTATAAACCCTCGAATGTGATATGAATGTGAAGACATTGGCATGG
>JANIJH010000223.1:53898149-53914231 GCA_024520975.1 Erythroxylum areolatum | reverse complement strand
TATGCAATAAACCTGTTCCTCTATAATTAGAGGCCAATGACATGCTCAATCAGTAAATGCAATGAAACCTATCAGTCCGTCCCAATTTACCAAAATACCCTTGCTAATAGTAACGAGATGTTACACATCAGGTATGTCTTCGTCTTTTATTATAATTCTATTTACTTAACTATTCGACGTGCTGTTTTTTTTACTTTTTCCCTTTTTTTTCCTTCCGTGTTTTGCATCATTACTTTACATATCACATTTACATGTGGGTCTACCGAAAAAAGCCTCTCTACTATGTAGGGGTAAGGCTGCGTACTATCAGACCTCCCCAAACCTCGCTTCACTGCGAAATTTCAGACTGGGTATGATGATGATGATGATTTCAGACATTTTGGACCCCGAAAAAGACACTAGGGTTACCTTAATTAGGAAAGACTATAAAAGGATAATGAGGGAACCCTAGAAAGGAGTCTACATTCTGTCCACATTTGGAAACCCAAGAGAGAGAGAGAAAGAAGAGAGAGAAAAGAAGAAGAGGAAGAAGAGGAGGGTTCCTATGTTGAAGCTTCCTAGAATAGGTGATCTCTCGACTCAGCTGCTTTTCCCAATCATCCAACTTGAACTTCTTTTCCTCCCCATTTTACTTTTTTATTCATTTAATGTGTAAGATTGAGATGAGTTGTATGATTATAGATTTTGAGTTGTTAATGATGTTTTAACTTTACCTTCCGAATTTTGCTTATATTTAATGTTAGTCTAGTTGAATTGTGTTTACTTGATTTAGGTGTTGTGATTGATTAATGTATTTGCATGTTTCGGTAACAAACCGAGATGATGAACTAGATAAAATTGATTATATTAGATTAATGAGAGCTAAGAGATCTAATTGACCACTTAATCAATCTAGTCGGTAATTTTATAGAGAGAGATCCTATGCAAGACCTGATTGATTATTACAGAGCTTTATAACTAATTAAAATTGTGGGTAATTTGTGAATTGAGAGATTGTAAGTCCATAATTTATTTAGGGTTCACAATTTAGAGAATGATTATAACTTGAGAGAGAGTAATCAACCCTACGATCGTCTAGAACTGAGACCCCCTAAACACATAAAAGGCTAGATTAACATTAATGATAGGTAAAATCCCCTCTCTCGTAACTTGATTAATTCTCTTGATAGATTTCCATTGTTATATTATTCGATTGTTGCTAGTTTGTTTTGATTTAGTTTACTTTTTAGTTCGATATTCAAATTTGAGTTTTAAACAAAGCGCAACCTGAATTAAGTGGTGCTTAAACACAATCTCTGTGGGATGATATCTGCTTTTTACTACAAGTAATGATCTGTATACCTACAGTTTTTAGCGTAAAACAAGTAATTAGTTTTGCAATCAATAATATGCTATGCTCTTTTAATGAAAATATGGCCTATAGTGATTTAGAGAAAATGTCATGCTTCTTTGTTTCTTATAAGGTCTATATTAAATGGGAATTGGAGTTCTCTTTATGTGATAGAGGAGCCTAATAAATGATTAGCATATGATATACTCTTTTCATGAAAATATGACCTAAGGTGATTTAGAGAAAATGTGATGCTTTTTTGTTTCTCATAAGGATTGATATTAAATGGGAGCAAGTATCATGCCTTTATGCTTATAAAGATACCTATAATGATTGTGAGTTTTTTTCATACCATTTTAATGAGAAAGAGGTCAATATGAATGAGAAGGAGGTTGTAAGTTCTTTTGAGATGGCCTTGCATATAAATTGTGCCTATTTTTACCTTGAGTATTATACCTTCTAGGTTTAGAATGTGATCCATACATGAATTTCCTTTTGCTTGCGGCTTAGAGGATGATAGATAGGCACATATTTTTTTGTAACCATTTAAAAAATGCAATATGATCATGTGAAGATTCAAACATAGTGTCATCATATAATTGCTTGGCCCTTATAAAAATACTCTAGGCATTCTTTAATGCAATTCCTTAAGTGAAACTAATTCTATACCTATCACTAAAGTTTTTTTGAGCTAAAAAAACACTTGATATGCATGAAACCAATTCTATATCTAACAGTAGGTTTAAAAAATAAACACTTAATTTGTATGAAAAAAATGTTTATGACCCAAAAAAAAAGTTAATTGTTGTCTTTGTGCATAATAATGGTTTTGTATAATAATGTTTTTTGCGTAATAATGGTTATGATCTTGCAAAAAATTTATATGTTATCTTTGTCCATATGTGATATTACAAAAAATAGTTATGATCAAACTGAAGTTAATTGTTCTTTTTCCAAGTAGAGATCAAGGCTTCAATGGCTTAAGCAATATTATAAGTTGTAGGATATGAAAACAATAATAGAAGGAAGAATATATGCAATACGCAATGTAAAACTCATGCATATCTGTACCTATGCTCAATTTAAAACTTATCAAAAACTAGATAATTGTTTATTGTCTTCCTTCCAGGTTGTGTATTGTGTTGAAGTGTGTCGATAATTATCCAACCTTATCTGTCTTCTTTGTTGTTTCAACTAAGTAATGTCTACAATGTGATCGATTTTGTGTTGTTCTTTGCAATTTTAGCTCTAAAAATGATTGATGAGTTTTTAGGTTAGGGTTTAATAGTCTAAGTATTTTTTTAGGCATTGTTTAAATTGAAACATAAAGACTTGAACTTCAATGTGATTAGTTCAAACTTAGTATTAATATAAGAAACTCACGTAATTGAGATGACAATTCTTTGCATAATAAACCCTTAGGATGGTATATAGGCTAGAAACCTCATGATGCAACTCCCATGAGGCTTATCGGTGAAAAATTCCACGAGCCTAGGAGTCATAGTGAGAACTTGCTTTCTCGATTCATCTAGTCAAACAATGTCACGCATCATAGTGCTTCTTAAAAATCAAACTTTGGAAATGGACTTATAGGTGATTAATTCAAACATAAAGACTTGAACTTCAAGGTGATTGCTCGATCTAGTGTTGGAATTAATATATGTAAGCAAAAAATATGCTTTTGATCTTTTGGAGGAAACTGATTTTATTTATTTTATATCAATTTCCAATCATTTTATTTTAATATAAAGTTAGAGAAATAATATGTAGGTGCTTCTTTTCTTACTTCTTAATGTCACTTCTTATAGGATATTGGTTAGTAAATTGCTTTATTTGACTGATACTCACGTATGCTGTCCATTAATCAAGTCAATATGTCGATAAGCCAAGTATAGTTCATTTGTAGGTTGTTTATAGAGTAATAGGATATATTAAGGATAATAAAGATCAAAGCCTTATCTTTCGTCAAAAATTCTTCTATGAAGTTGTAAGGTTGTTATGACTTAGAATGTGGTGATTGTCCAATTACTAAGGTGGAATTAATTGTTATTGAGTTTTCTAATTGTGAAATCATATGGCGGGATAGGTTGGTTTCAATTTGGAGGGGAAATGGTTAAAGACATGTAAAAACTTAGGGGAAGTGAAGGATCTAATGATGTGTAAAGTAAAGATTAAATGTTCTTTAAGATTAATATAGATACTACCATAATGATTATTATATCTAACTATGAAATAACTTTTTTACATAACATTATAGCTTTTGGATGTATAGATGATTAACACTTGATGGTTTCATTAATATTAAGTTTGTTAAGGGAGTTTAAGTTTTTGTTGACTATGCATGTTCTCAACCTGCATATATGGATACTCCAAAGATCATATGTCCATGTAAAAAGTGCAAACATATTTGTCTTCTTCCTATTAATGAAGTGCATCTGCATTTATTAAGAAAAGGGTTTGTTCCAAATTATTTTGAGCAGACACGACATGGGGATCCATTAATTTGTAGCACCTCAAGGGGTAATGAAGTAAATTCGTCAAAAAATATGGATGAATTTGATTGGGGGACTGGATTTATAACAAATAACGTGGGTATAACTAAAAATCCTTACACCAAAATGATTTATGATGCATTCGGTTATACCTTTTAGGCAAATTTAAAAAATCTTGAATAAGAACCAAACCCAAATGCTAATTTTTTTACTTACTAAAATCAGCTGACTAAGAATTATGGGCAAATTGTGAGACCATGACTCAATTATCTTCAGTTGCTTGAATATTGAACATAAATTCTAAAGGCCATATTTTTTTTTCAAAGTTTGGATAAAATTCTTGCTTGATATAATGAATCATTGCCTCCTAATCATACAATGGTTGATAATTTTTACAATATGAAGAAACTTATTAGGGGTCTTGGTTTGTCAGTTGAAAAAATTGATTGTTGCAATTTAAGATATATATTGTTTTGGGGAGATGATGTGGAATTACGAGAGTGCAAATTTTGTGTTCAATTTAGGGTCAAACCTAGAAAGTGTATTATGAAACAGAAATTAGTACTTTAGAAGTAGATGCATTATTTCCAGCTAACTTTGAGACTCTAAAGATTGTACGCCTTTGATGTTATTGCATATCACATGAGATGGCGTAATGAACATGAACAGGAAGATGGAATAATGAGCAATCTATTAGATGCACTCGCATAGAAATATTTCAATAATACCCATTCTGAGTTTGCACCTGAAAGTCGAAATGTTAGGTTGGGATTGTAAACTGATGGATTCTAACCTTTTGGTTAATCCAGCCAATAGTATTCATTATGACCAATCATAATTATCCTTATACTTTTCCTCCATGGATGTTTATGAATGAGACAAATATGTTTTAGACGGTGATTGTGCCAGGACCTAAAAATTTAAAGCATAAAATTGATGTATTTTTACAACCATTGGTATTTGAATAGCATCATCTTTGGGAATTTGGTGTAGAGACATATCATTTGTCTCTTAAACATTTTTTTTTGATGTTGAATGCAACTTTAATGTAGACTATTAGTTATTTCCTTGTGTGTGTTTTGTTGTCTAGATGGAACATAGGAAGGAAATTGGCTTGTTCTTACTGTGGCAATCATTTTGATGTTTTTTTATCTTCCTAGTGATACAAAAACATCTTGTTTTGACAGTCACAAGAAACTTCTTCTTCCAGATCATCCATTTAGATGCAATAAACATAAGTTCATTAAGAATAGGATAATACAAATACCTACTCCCCCTCACAAAGTCAACGAACAGATTTTACAGGAGATTGATGAATTTGGGTTATTGAAAGTTACAGAACTTGAAGCTGAAGAAGTTAATAGAAGCATTAGTAAAAACTTTGGTTGGAGAAAAGAAAGTATCTTTTAGGATTTTTCATATTAGAAAACTAATTTGATACGTCATAATCTAGATGTGATGCATTTTGAAAAAGATAATTTTGACAATTTATTCAACACCATAATGAACATTGAAGGAGGAAAAAGGACAACATAAATTCACGAGCTAATTTGAAACCTTTTTGTAGAAGAAATGAGTTAAATAAAGATCTTCACACCGGTAAATAGCTAAAAACATGTTAGACTTTGGATAAAAAACAAAAGGAAATTTTGTGTGAATGGTTGAAAAGCATAAAGTTTTTCGATGGTTATGTTTCAAACTTGGCAAGGTGTGTAGACATGAGGAAGTACAAATTATTTGGGATGAAAAGTCATGATTTTATGTGTTTATGCAAAGGTTAATTCCAATTACATTTCAGGAGTTGTTACCGTATAAGGTTTGAGAAGCTATAATAGAATTAAGTTTGTTTTTTAAAAGCTTAACATCATTTGAAATAAAGTTAGTTGAAATGAAAAACTAGAAAGGAAAATTCTAATTATCTTGTGCAAATTAAAATGGATTTTCCCTTCAAGTTTCTTTAACTGTATGGAGCATCTACCTGTACATTTAGTATATAAGGCTAAACTTGCTGGTCTAGTTCAATATTAATGGATGTATCTGTTTGAGAAGTAGTTATAGTTAATATTTAAATAAAACTTATATCATGTTTCAATCACAGAATTATAATAACCCTATTTGTAATATAGGTATTTGCATCACTTAAAGAAAAATATAAAAAATAAAGCTAGAGTTGAACGTTTGATATGTAATGTTTATTTAATTGAGGAAGCAAGTATATTTTGTTCACATTATTTTGAGTCACATGTGCACACAAGAGAAAGAAAAGTTTCTCATAATAACGATGGGGGAGAAACGGGTGATGTTGATGGTACCTTATCCATTTTCATATATCCTGAACGAACATATGGACAATCAACAAGAAGAATGTTAACAGAAGAAGAAATAGAGGCTGCCTATGGTTACATTTTATTGAATTGTTAAGAAATTCAACCTTTCGTGCAGTAAGTTGACGTTGATTTTGAAATTGATTATTTCTCAATTTGAAGTTAGTCTTTTTCACAACTCAAATACATAATAATGCTTTTAGATTATACGAGAAATTGTTACATGAGCTCATGCCCGAAAAAACACAGGATGATATTAATAAAGAAGTTGAAAGACATTTTCCTCAATGGTTCGAGAAATATGAAAGTTTTCACTTGCAATAATTTAAATTGTTGAATTATCATATCAAAGCGTTTAAATGACCTTATACTATTTAAAGTGATTTTTGTGTAGGCCTCGAAAAATTCAATAGAGAACAAGCTCATATTTCATCTTGCGAAAGGACCTTTATGAATTGTTAAATTGTATCCTGTTTATTTTGTTAAAGGATACAAATTTCATACAAATATTATGGTCATAGCATGACAGTAGTAAATAGTGGGGTTTGCATATAGGGAGTTGATGGATTACTATGGTAAAATTATTGAGATACTTGAAATTGAGTAGTTGCATTACCAATAAAACAAAGTATGATATTTAAGTGTGAGTGGTTTAATCCAACTCCTAATGTTAGAACAAAAGTGAACAGCCGATACAATCTAGTTGAAATCAACCAGTGAAGAAGATTTAGATAATTTGAACCTTTCGTGTTGGCGATGCAAGTGATTCAGGTGTATTATGTCCCTTTTCTTAGCTTACGACAAGTTTGGTTGGTCATTTGCAAAGTACAACCTATAGGTGTTTTTAAATTATATGGAAAAGGAGAAAATAAGATAATTGAAAGTGAAACTTTTCAGGATGATATTTATGTAATTAATGCATATGTGCACATATAACGAGAATGAACCTTTGAATGATCCAAATAATAAATATGCTGAAATTTCATCTACAAAGGACGAGGAGGGTGAGAGATCTTAAGAGGAGCCTGAGTTTGATTCTAATTTATCAAAAAAAAAGATGATGATGATTTTGATTTGCAATTAAGTGATGATAATAATTAATTTATGTTTGTAATAGAATATTATATGAATAAATCTATTATTGCATCAACAATATATTGTCATATATTTAATTTATATTGTTCTATTACTGGAATATTCAATAAAATGTGAATTTCTTATTAAAAATATGTCACAAAAGAGAAATCAGGAAACGATGTGGCGCCCAAGGGTCATGTTGCCACCATTTGGATAAGCCAGTACAAGTCTAAGTGAAGGATCACATTCTCTAGATGCTATAGGATTAGGTGTTGTAAGTCTAGCTATTGCACTTCCAGATAAGGCATCACCTTCCTGACCTACACTCCCTATACAATCACCTTTTGTATCTACTGCTACACCATCCACCACCCCTATACCAACATAGATATCAGGGGTAAACGTTGCGGATGAAGGAGGTGACCTCCATCCTGGAGTTAAGAGAGTTGATGGAAGAACTTACATCACAATTGCCAATAATTTGTGAGTGAAATTCTATGAATTTTACAATACATGATAATACCATATGCTTATACTGAAATTATAGGTTTTAATTTTAAAAAGATCTAAAATATCTTATATATTAGGATGGTTTCGTCTGAAACATGCTCCAGAAATATCTCGTCCAAGTTTAAGGAGAAGATAGGTCTTGAGGGTTATATATGGAAGAATATCTCTCGGGGCAATAAATGATTTTTATTATCAGGAGTTTGAGGTACAAAAAAATATTCTTTAATCTTTTTTATTTTATCTAATTTTATACATTAACTAGATAAATATTGTAGTTTACAAGTACTTATAATATGTTTTTCTTTTTTTTTCTGAAAGAATTTTTTGGGATTTAAAATTTGATGCTGTAATTTATAATGTATTAGAGAGGTGAGCTCGTGTATGTTATAGAGAATTTCTTGGTTCAATACACAAGAATGGTGTGCGACCTCGTTGGTAGTAGTATTAGCAGCAATATTGGGCATCAAGAGGCAATGTCTAGTTCAAAGTGTAATTTTGCAAACAGACATGGAGGACCAAAGGGAGAGAGTCTACCCGTACACACTAGAGGATCTATGACCCATCAGGAGCATGTAGTGAAACTTGTAACTATCTAAACTTTACACTTATATTCTAATTTTTGTACTTTGATGTATGAAATTTGATTTCAATGTAATTTAATGTATGAAATTTGGAATGAAAACATATATGTATTATGGAGAATGATAATGTTATAGATGTCTGGCGTCACGATTGTACTGTTGAGTAAATTTTTTTGTCGAAAAATATCATAAAAATAGAGAAAAATCTGCCGAACATTTTGTAAATTTTAATTCACTTATGACACTTTATTCTGATGTAGGAAGTCTGTAGGCAGGAACCCTACACTATGTTAGCTCTTTTTGTACACCCATACTAAGAAGCATGATGTTGTGACCTTCATTAACACCCAATGCAGAGAACTTAATGTATACTCTAAAGCTGTTGAAGTAAGACATATCTTGATGTAGTGGGTGGTAGGGACTGCCGTGAAATGATCTTCAACTTAGGTTCATTTGCAAACACATGCTATTCACAATCCTTCACATCCAATACAACTGAATCTAGTGGGTGGTAGGGATCGTCATGGAAGGATCTTCGGCTTACGTTCATCTGCAAAGGCATGCTATTTGCAATTCTCCACATCTAGTACAACTGAATCTAGTAGGCGATTCGCATCAAATGAGAGAGTCATTCAACTTGGGAGCATAGTAGAGAGTCTAGCATTTCAGTTGCAATAGTCAATAGAATACATAGCCCAACTCCATAATGAGATGGTTGAGTTGAAGGGGAGAGGTAGCACCTGATTGCAACAATCAGAGTATCCGCCTTCACCAACTACATAGTTTAGATGGATAAGTGAATGTAGATGTTTTTCTACTTTTAAGTAATTTTGTATGAATTCTTAATTTACAGTTATTTTCAATATGCTTATTGTTGTACATTATAGCTTTTTTAATTATATATTAACAATTAGGATAAATTTTACTTTATATGATCAATCAACTTATTGTTTAGAGAAATTAGATGTACGAAAAAAATCAAAAGCTTATCAATAGGAAACTCGGGAAGGCAATGAGAAATGGTGGTTGAAATTATCATAGGTAAATTTTCAGATAGAATTATGATATTCTATTAGTAATTAACCGATGGACTATTGATTATGTGGCTAAATTACCGACGAAATGAAATATTCCGTAGGTAAATTATGAACGGAACAACATTTTCCATAGGTAAATTTAGTGATGAACATTGTTTGTCTGTAGGTAAAATTTACCTACGAAATATTATAGTTCTGTTGGTAAATTTACCTACGGAATATTCTAATTCCGTCGATAAATTTACCGACAGACAAAACTTATAGTCACCAAATTTTACCTATGGCCACATCTCTAACTACTATTTTCGTCGGTAATTTTCATTTCTTATAGTGAATATTTAAAATTTAGTGTTGTATAGTTTATTATACAAAGCTATAATAAAAAATAATTAAAAATTAGAAACATTGTTTATAAAAATTAAATATCATTAAATTTGTTCATGTACAATATGTTAATTATAATTTAAAAAATACTTATACACAAAATAAAAATTACAATTCATCTTCACTACTTATATAATTTGGGCCAAGTAATTTTTTTACGTACTTTTAAAACTTGGCCAACTTTTTTCAATTATGTTCTAATTTAAGCTTAAGAGACTAATTCTCCTCTTCAAGATGGTCAACATATGCTAGTATTGATGAGGATGATGCAATTGGCTTAGACCTAAACCCAAGACTTTTGATGTAGTAAGATCATGTCCTAAGCACCTTGTTGTAAATGTCATCTATATTTGACTCATTTCTGTCAGACATTGATGTTTCGAGCAACTCTTGCATCTTATTTTAAAATTTAAAAAGAAAAACTAATATTCAATTTAAATATTATTAGTTACTACTACATAAATTAATAAACTTAAAATTTAAATTTTTTTGTACTTACATAATTATTGTCTACTTCTTCAGACATCCAAACTTCACCTTCTTTGTAGTGTGTTAGTTTGTAGAGTTTGATCCTATCACACTCTTCTCCGTTTAGTTCCTTTTGACTCTGTTTTATGGAAACAAACACAATAAATATAACTCTATTATATCAGTAAATATAATATAATTATAACTTGAAAAGAAAGAACTTACATAGTCATTTTGCAGGATAACAAATGATTTAGAGTCTTGTTTGTGAGGAGTTTTCATTTTTCCTTTGTTAACCTTGGCTTTCTTACACTTTTCCTAAATAAAGAAAAGAAATAGTCATTAAATTATGTAACAATATTAATGTGAAGAAAAAAAAGACAAACCTTAACTTTGATAGAGCCTAAATAATCACACATTTGGCTCTAATGTTTTGGAGACATCCATTTGGGAACATGTCCTCGTCAGAAGGAAAAGATTTGTAATATTGGTGCTGTCAATAACGATGATCCCTAGTCATTTGTTTCAACAGTGAGGACATATAGTTTGAAACTCCAGGATTGTCGATACTGATGATATTAAGCTTCATTCGTGAACAACAAGTAAAATAGAAATTAATCTTTAAATAAGTAAAAAATATTGCATATAATTAAATAAAATTAAAATTTACAAAACTTTACCAAAAGTAATTTCTAGCAATTTATCTTCCTTCAACTGCTTGGTATGCTTTAGGAAAGGCAATTCAGTCTTGGCAATTACCCCCAACTCACTAGATGATTTTGTTGATTGAATTTTGTCTACAGGATGACCTTGCGAGGTATTAGTATGTACGGACAATTTGTTGTTCATTAAAACATTCATTTGTTGCTAACTCACAACTTTTAGTTATACCTTTACCTCTTTTTTTGATAACTATATTAAAACCTGACAAAAGATGAATAATGATAAGAAAATACACTTTAAACTTATAAATATATATTTGAGCGTATGTCTATTTATAGGTGTTAAAGATTAACAAACCTGCAAATCCCTTAATACTAGTTGAAGTGGATGGAGGTTATTGCTGACTAACTTCATTGGTAAATGAAGTTGATTATTGTTGTTGGCTAGGGTTTGATTGATCTGGTTGGTTTTAGGGAGGATCGATACTTGCCACTTTCTTCCCTTTGCTTCTACCAGGAGCCATTGCATGGATGTCTATAATTTAAATATCAAAAATAGCATAAACATAACTCAAACATCAACAATCCACATTAACATATATGACTCTAATTTTGTTCTCACATGATCGTGTAACTTCTTACATGGCCATGTATCTTCTTGCATAGTCGTGTATTTTCTTACACGTCTGTTTATCTTCTTACATGATCGTGTGCCTTCTTACACAACCGTGTAAGTTTATCTTCTTACATGACCAAGCAAGAAGATACATGGCTGTGAACAACCATGTATATATTTATTTGCCTTTATTGGATACCAAAAATTTTAAAAGAAATGTCTTTAATTTCAATGTAAAAAATCAATTACCATCCTTTTAAGTATCTTTTCATTCAAAAATCAATTAACATCCTTTTAAGTATATGGCATTTTTAGATCATATGAATTGAGAAATAGACTTCTCGTTGTGACTCATAGGCTCATAGAATATTTCACCAATAAGCCTCATGGAAGTAGCATTATGGGTTTCTAGCCTATATATCATCCTAGGGGTTTATTATGTCTCGAATCATCCATTAGAGATCAAACTCATTCCACATGTAGTAAATGCTTATTTAATTCATACATGTAGTCATCAATGATTCAAACAAAACCCAAACACTCTTAGCTGGACGAGCGGACAACCAGAGATGATGAACAACGAAGCTGGACAATTATTGACAATCTTCAACGTAAAATAGGGCCTGGGAAAACAATGATTCCATATTTAATATAACACACTTGTTCAATGTCAATATGAACATACGCTAACATACACTATAGAATGCAAAAACAATTTTCGTGAGGGATAAGTAATCATATAGTGGAACTATTCCTAAACCATTGTTTATATTCTATGTTTATTTATTTTCTATTTTAAAATATCCCTAAGATAAATACATAACAGGTATTTATGGAACATTAATACATTATGATTCATAAAGAGATTAATTCTAATATGCATGTTTAATAATGTCTACACATGTATTATACAAATATGGAACATAAAGAATTGAAATCAATCTCAATATCAACTCCCTTCCAAACATATAATTGATGGGGTGTCAAAAATTGTGGAGATGCTTTTGTATACTCTAAAACATATAAGAAAGTATTAATGAAGACCACAACTTCTAATTGAAAATTAGTTCAAAAATGGTCTCATATATGTTTAATTAATAAATAAGGTTTAATTTCATTTAGGTTTAAAAATAAAAAACCTTGTTGTAATATATACAAGAATCCATAAAACTTCTTTATATTCTATATATCATTCCTTGTATCAAATAATTTTTTTAAAGTAAAGACTCTAAAATAGAATTTTGAGGAGGGTAGGGGTTAAAGGGCTTTAGTTGAAAACTACCACGTTGTCTAACATTGTACTTAGGAACAAGGTTCAAATTTTTTCCTATAAGAGAAATTAGGATAATTTATCCAACCAAGATTATAGGTGTTAAAAAAATAGATCATATTTATTATGGAAGTTACTAATATATTTATCCTATTCAACAAATAAAACTTAAAGAAAAGAGATCATTAATTGACAATCAACTGCTAAATGTCTTAGATATTCATAAATGTCACATGAAACATTGGAATTTCCCATAGAATGCACACTGATATGATCAAAATTTTGAACTAAAGAATCTATTTTTTCGTGTACGTACTTAAATTAATTAAGTATGTATATAAAGAAATTACGTAAATTCATTCCATTGACCTAGTTTTAGGATAAATGAACTTAATTAACTTCATCAAACACTTTTTAGGCTTTAAAAATTAACTCCTAAATAACTACAACAATCCTGGAAGACGACGACAACAAAACAAGAAAAAGATAAACAAAGAGAAGAGAGGTACGCGTAAGGTTTGGGGAGGGGGGCTTGGATTTTTTACTTTCAGCTGAAGTAAAAACAATCCTGCTTGTCATTGAACAAACAACATCATTTTTGTATTAGTATTCTAAATGTTGTAAC
Organism: Erythroxylum areolatum; assembly: GCA_024520975.1. Classification (NCBI taxonomy): domain Eukaryota; kingdom Viridiplantae; phylum Streptophyta; class Magnoliopsida; order Malpighiales; family Erythroxylaceae; genus Erythroxylum; species Erythroxylum areolatum. Next base: position 53,900,855 of record JANIJH010000223.1, on the reverse strand, counting down.
ATTTGGTGACTATTTTCGAAAATCATCACCAAGTGTTAAACAATAGGCGACGATTTCGAAAATCATCACCAATACTATACATATATTTTTTATTTTGCAATTTTTTTGTAATATATCATTTCTAATAAATAGTATAGAACTTATATATAATAAATAGAGTTTTGTGAGACCACATAAAATTGTTAAATCATATATATTATAAGAGATTAATAAAAAGTATAAATAAATATAATATAAAATAAATTTGTGCCTTTTGTTTTATAAATATTTAAATGACATTGTTGTTAACTAAATTTATTTTTCGACTTACAATCTTTGTGAATTAATCTAAATCGTTGCCTTAGGGTATATTTCTTCCTAATTAATCGAAAATAATGCCTTTTTCCTTAACAACAAGTGACGTCATTTTGTTTAACAACAAATAATGTCATTTTTTCTAGGTTATTATAAACACAAAAAGGAAGCTCTTGTTTCATATTAGCCATTGTGTTTTTGAAGAAGCATCATCTCCTTTGTGGTCATTGCCCCCTGTGTTGTGATCGTCAGCGTTGAACATCATGTCCTATTCTCTTCTGTTTTTAAGAACCCTCCTTTTGTTTTGCTCTATTTTTCTGCTACATTTTGGAGTTTATGTGGGTTTTGTTTTCTTCTTATGTTGTATGGGTTTTTGTTGTTCGTGTTTGTATTTGGAAGATGGTCAATTGTGTTTCTGTGTTGGTTGTATATGGGTTGACTTTTTTTTCCTACCATCAATGCTTCTTTGATGGAAGCCAACTAACTGTTTAATGAAAGGTTTGTGAGAGTATTTAACTTCTGGAAGGGATGTTTATGTAATCCATTATGTTTTTAAGATTTAGCCATTCAATTTTGGATCAGTTCATTCCACCCCTAAGACTTTATGACATTTGATTACCAAAAGAATTTAATTAAACAAAATGAATTTTATTCTAAATTGACTTTTCAGAATAAAACTGTTAACATTAATTCATCGTGGAATGTCAATGTGATGACTAGTTTCTGGTGGTAGAAATGAGCTCTGCTAGGAGGATATGGAAAAATTCTCCCTAATGAAGAATAAATCGATGCAGAACAATCTCCTTATCAAACTCTAATCACCTTGTGCCTTCCATGGTCAATCTTTTTCTTCAAGGTTTTTAGTATCATTGGAATTACCTCTCTTCCTTAATTGTCTATATCTCATTTTCTTTTAGGAAGCTATCATATGAATGTTTGATTGTATATATTATGTGTTGTGTAAAGCTTCCTCAAATCTTCAATAGGACATAAAAGACAATAGAGGTAGTAACAATGTCTCGATGGTCAGTATAGGGTTAGGAAATTCGATTGTTTTAGAACAGTCCTCAATTCAAATTACTAAGTTTATTCAGTTAGGTATGCATGTGTTTGAATAATTAGCTATTGAAGTTATATACTAATTGTTTCTTAGTGAAATGCATCATACTAGCGATTCATCTAATTCAGTTATTCATACTGCATCTGAGGATTCGTTCACTATGTCTTTTGCTAGTTTAGTTAAAGCCAAGAAGTTGTTGGAAGGGGGTGTCAATAACCTAACACCTGAGGGAAGATCTTTGATTGTTTCAATTGATGCCTTTAAACGTGTAAGGAAAATTCTTGGGAAGCTAGATATATGAAACTCCTTTACTTTTTCTACTGACTTTTATGCCAAATGGAATCCAAAAAAATAATTATTTCTTTTCCTTTGTGATGGAATAAGCGTGAAACTTTATTTATTGTTTTGTCTGTAATAATTGTTAAACTTTTAATTAAAATTTTGTACTACTTACCATATTTTATTATAATATATTACTTACCATATTTTAATATTTATATGTATTATTATTTTATTCTTAATAAATATTAATGATTAAGAATACTAGTCAACTTAAATTTATGATGTTTTGATCTTATCAACATTAAAACTTTAGGTATGTTTGTCTTTTAATATCCAAAAAATATTTACTTTTCAAAATTTAAATTACCGATCATAAGTATTTGTGTATAAATTTGTGGATTTAAATAAATTTATAGAGTTTGAATGAATTAGGTCAAAATTGTAATTATATCAACTTTTGGCAACAATTTTAGGAATTCGTTGCCAAAAGTCAAGCTTTTTGCGACAATTAACAAATTCGTTGTGGAAGGCGTCACCTTTAGTGACAAAAATGTAAAACCATCACAAAATGTGACGCATTTTGTGACAAATCCTATTAATTGTTGCCAAGCACATGCATTTAGAAACAACATCATGAAAAGATAAGCTTTTTTGACATTATTGAAAATCGTCCACCAAAAGCTTACTTTTAGCGACAAATTTTGAATTGTTGCCAAAAAAATTGGCTAATACTTAGTTTTGTTGTAGTGTATCCATTTCTAATACCACTAAAAATTCAAATTATAGAGAAAAGTAAGGATGCAACCATAGCTAAAAAAGATAACTAAACACACAAAGTGCATCATAACTAGGATTTTGCTGAAATAGTTTGTGGTCAGGAATTTCATTACGTAATTTAGGAGTAGGAATTCTATTGATTAGATAAACTATTGGGCCCCAAATTTTTATTATTGATGTTGTTAAGCATGAATTGTGTTAATTGTGTGATTTATGATTTAATTGGATTAAATTGGAAGTATTAGTGGATAAATGAGATTTATGTGGCTTAAAGGGGAATGAAAGAGTAAAAA
>JANIJH010000223.1:53782418-53793713 GCA_024520975.1 Erythroxylum areolatum | reverse complement strand
GGATGTTAGGATGGGTTTAGGAACCTTTGGAGGGGTCTTGGAGGGTGAAAAATTGGTGATACCCGTAGGTTACACGGGCCTTGTGATTTTGGGCGCAGGGACACCATTTCACCCGAAGGTTACACGGGCTGACCGTATGATTTTACACGTTCCGTTTACTTTGACCCTTATAACGACCGAATTTCAAATTTTGGTCTTCATGAAAGTTTTAGCCCTAGATGTCTACTTTCTAATGGTCTAAGAACTAAGTCAATCCGATACCCATAGTGAGAGTTATGGCATTTGCGCCAAAGTATGATCAGTAGGAATCAGGACATGAACATGTTGGAATCGTTTGGCCATAACTTCAGCGTCCGACCTCTAATTGAGGTGATTCTTGAGGAGATTGATTCCTAAGACATGTATATATATCTCCATAAAAATTTAGATCTTTTGGAGTTGATTTGTCAAATTTTTTAGGAAAGAAATTGAGGGGCTGATTGGGAGACCATGATTGAGGTATGAACACACTTTGGATTTTTAAGCATAACTTGAGCTATAGAGCTCCGAATGAGGTGGTTCTTGTTTCTAAATGAACTAGAGACATAGAGGTACAATTTTTTTGAAGGAATCAATTGTGGTTATTGTCATTTCATTGTGAGGGATCGCCTTTATAGCTTGAGATGTTATGAGAATGAGAGTGAACTGATGGTGGCTAATGAGGGTTAAATGAAATAACCCTACAGGTTAATACGCTGACATTTTATGAATGGTTTCCAGATGTTGGATTTTGAAAACGGATCCACATATGAGGTAAAAAAAATCGATTATGGTTAAGGAGACCTCATTGGAATACGTTCACGTCATATGATTCCGTTTAAGAGTTGGGTTCCGAAAACGGCGCCCAACACAAATAGTCCGAAATATTTTATTATCTTCATAGAACACTATTCGCGATATATGTAACTCTACTTACTTCATTCCAAGGACGAAGCTTTGGATGCCTTTAAAATTTTTAAGGCTAAAGTGGAGAATCAATGTAGAAAACTAATTAAAACCATAAGGTCAGATAGAGGTGGAGAGTACTATGGTAGATACACTGAAAGTAGACAAGCACCTGGTCCTTTTGCGAAGTTTCTTCAGGAACATGTGATTGTTGTCCAATACACCATGCCTAGTTCTCCCGATCAGAATGGTGTGGCAGAAAGAAGAAACCGAACTTTAATGGACATGGTGAGAAGTATGAGGAGTAAGACAAAACTTCCTTAATTCCTGTGGACAGAAGCTCTAAAGACGGCTATGTATATATTAAATCGGGTTCCAACCAAGGCTGTCTCGAAGACACCTTTTACGTTATTTAAGGGTTGAAAACCGAGTCTGAGGCATATATGTGTTTGGGGATGCTCATCTGAAGTGAGAATTTACAACCCACAGGAGAAGAAACTAGACCCAACGATCATTAGTAGGTATTTCATTGGATATGCTGAAAGGTCTAAAAGGTATAGGTTCTATTGTCCATCTCAAGCACTAAAATTGTGGAATCAAGAAATGAAAAATTTCTTGAGAATGACTTGATCAGTGGGAGTGGTCATTTTCTAGACATAGGTTCTGAAAGTGACCATTATGAAGCTCAACCCTCTTGTTCAAGTGATCAATGGATTGTCATTCACACTCCTCAAAGTCAAACGGGTGTGGGACAACCAGTTACTGAAGTTCCACGAGCTATTAACACTAATCCAGTGGATCAAGTTATAAATGAGGAACAACCAGAAATTGTTGAGCAACCAGTTGAACAACAGGTTGAGCAACAAGTTCTCCGTGAGGATAACAATACAACATTAAGGAGATCTATTAGGGTTAGAAGATCAACAATATCTAGTGATTACATAATGTATCTACAAGAGTCAGATTACAACGTTGGAGCTGAAAATGATCCTGAAACGTTTTCGCAAGCCATAAGTTCTAAGGAATCAGACTTGTGGTACAATGCTATAAAGGATGAGATGAATTCTATTGCATCGAATCAAGTCTAGGATCTCGTTGAGTTGCCAAATGGTGTAAAAACCATTGGATATAGATGGGTATTTAAGACAAAGAAAGACTCACGAGGCACAATTGAGAGACATAAAGTAAGACTTGTTGCCAAAGGGTTCACTCGGAGGGAAGGAATCGACTACATGGAGACATTTTCTCCTGTATCAAAGAAAGATTCACTTCGTGTAATCATGGCATTAGTAGCTCATTTTGATCTTGAGTTACATCAAATGGATGTGAAAATGGCGTTCCTCAATAGTGAACTAGAGGAAGAGGTTTACATGAAACAACCTGAAGGATTCTCTTTTAGTGATAGTGAGCATTTAGTCTGTAAGCTTAATAAATCTATATATGGGTTGAAACTAGCCTCCCGGTAGTGGTATTTAAAATTTCATGAGGTTATCACTTCATTCGATTTTAAAGAGAATATAATGGACTAGTGTTTATACCAGAAGATCAGTGGGAGTAAGACTTGTTTTCTTGTGTTATACGTGGATGATATTTTGCTTGCAACTAATGATAAGGGTTTGCTATATGAGGTGAAGCAATTTCTCTCAAAGAATTTTGATATGAAAGATATGGGTGAGGCATCTTATGTCATTAGCATTAAGATCCATAGAGAAAGATCTCGAGGTATTTTGGGTTTATCTTAAGAGACCTATATGAACAAAATTTTAGAGAGATTCCGGATGTAAGATTGTGCACCAAGTGTAGCACCCATTGTCAAGGGTGAAAGATTCAATTTGAATCAATGCCCGAAGAATGACTTTGAGCAGGAACACATGCAGAACATTCCATATGCTTCAGCTGTAGGAAGCCTTAAGTATGCTCAAGTCTGCCGACCTGACATTGCATATGTTGTTGAAATGTTAAGAAGATATCAGAGTAATCCAGGTATTGATCACTGGAAAGCTGCAAAGAAGGCTCTGCGATATCTTCAAGGCCCAAAGGACTATATGCTTTTGTACAGACGAACTGAGAACTTAGAAGTAGTTGGATACTCCGATTCAGACTTTGTTGGCTGCATTGATTCAAGAAAATCAACATCTGGTTATATTTTCATGCTAGCTAGTGGAGCTGTATCTTGGAAAAGTGCCAAGCAGACCCTGATTGCTACTTCCATTATGGAAGTTGAGTTCGTATCATGTTTTGAGACCACCTCGCATGGTGTATGGTTGAAGAGTTTCATATCTGAGTTCAGAGTTATTGATTCAATTTCTAAGCCGTTAAAGTTGTATTGCGACAACGTTGCTGCGATCTTTATGGCTAAGAATGTAAGTTTTATCTCCTAATTATTAGTATAGCCCATTTAAATGCTTTAACCCTACCCACTATACGATGTTGCCCATCTACCCAACTCGTTGTCTTTGTGATGGCCAGAGACTTGAGTAGGTTTTGGTTGTTAAAACATTAGCTTTGGGTCCTATTCTTGCCAAGCATTCGTGTACACCATCTATCTTGCTTAAGGAAGAGGATAGAAAACTCAGAGCTCAACACTTTTCAAATCTACGGTGGAAGGCAATGGCTGGACGTATTTCTGTTAACTTTCTGCTGCTTGTTTCTCATATATATATATATATATGGTTATATATTGTGTTTATATGCATGGATTTTGTAAGTAAATATTTGTATGAAATGCATGCATGCTGTGGTTTAATTTTACAATTTTTAGATTGAGTGAAAACTTGTTTAATACAATTCTGTTGTTGAAAGGCTAAATGGTAATACGTCATAGGTGTCCTTGAAATTATTGGCATGAACTTAAGGACTGGACCGTGCAGTTTGGGATGTAATGAAGATCTCTTTCTAGTGTACATCACATTGCAATAAAGAGAGGGGACCAGCCTAATCGCTAGTGGGCAAGATTTGATCAACTAGAAAGAACTGTTGAATCAATCAACTTCACGATTCGTTGTTCTTAATCAGTAGTTTTGAGTTATGTGACAGGTTCTGATATGAAATCCTTTTGTCAGTCAAACTGGAGATAGATGGTTCTTATTAGCATTTGTGTCGAAACAGTTGCCATCTTTATGCTCTCTCGTCTTTGATTTCAAACTCGATTTCAATCAGGACTTGCAGAAGAGTCCTATACTATTAGGAAGGGACAAAAGTGAATGTAATAAAGCTGAAGAAGCACCTATAATCAAAGTCCTAGTCGGAACTGGATATTCCAGGATATCGCCTTCCTCGTGCCCAGAGTTGCTGGGTTGCACGGCATTTCCTTGCACAACAAAATTTTCAGGACTGAAAACGCAAGCGGCTTGCCTCTGAATTCCACTGCCTAGCAATGTCTTCAGCTACTTTACATGCGTCAAATGAAGCTCCCAACAAACCTCGCCTGGTAAAACCAACGCTGTAAAGGCCATCCTCGCCTTTCCAATTGCTGGGGAATGAGTTTTTTGGAAAACCATCCTTGGCACTAAAGAAGTTGTCCTCCTTTTTGTTCATAAATCGCAAAAGAGACCTTATGCATGTACCTTTTTGGTGGTAGCATCATAACTACCAAAAAATACAACTATTATTACTTACCTTCAGCCATGATTTTACGTTGGTCCTATAGCCTGTCGCTATAATAATTACATCAAATTCGTCCACTTGTCCATCAACAAACTCTGCACCACTGGTTGTGAACCTTTTCACTCCTGGAACAGCCTATAAAGTTCAGGAAAAGTTAAGAAACAGATTAATCTCACGTTTGTAAATTGATCTAATCGTAAAACTAGGTTAATATATAAATTTTTCATGCAACCTAAACTGGTGCTTAAAATGAATGCTATATCCACTATTAAATACTAAGATCATAATGCATCATGGTCTATATACAAGCTCTATCTGAAAAGTTGAAATAAAATGAGAAATAGTACTACCTTGATATCACCAGATTTGATTTTTGCAAAAGCTCCAACATCAAGAACCGGTGTCTTCCCCACAGAATTCTTTAATTCAAGGGGTCCTATTTCAGGTCTTCTGATCCCAGTTCTGCTTGTGTCACCTAGAATTACTTGCGAACATAGGAGCAGGAACCAATCAACCATCTTTACGGAGAACCACTTTAACAACCACATTGAAAGAGAAAATGTTGATCTACCAAGGATCTCTCTGGGCAGAATATGCAGCTGCAAGATTAAAGAATTATTCGAATACCAGGAACATGTAAAATAGAAAACTCTTAAAAAGGCCAGTCCAAAGTATAAAATAGCTAGTGCCTGTCCATTGTGCTTCAAAAGGAGACATGCCTGTGCAACATATTGGCACAAGCATTGCTGAAAAATATTCAGTTGGACCAACCTTCCTTCACTTGGCAATTTACCATAGGTACTTAAGCTCTAAGTGAAATCATGAAAGTGATCGGGGTCATTCACAACAAAATTATATTGATTGTGAACTACGACATCAATATTGGCTACGAAAGAAAGTTGGGAATGCAATAAGGTCGAAAAGGATAGAATTGTTTCTCAAAGAAATTTTACATATCACTGTAGGAAAACAGGTAGAGAATAACACCTTATTACATCTTGTGTCCTCTCATATTCCAAGTTATTCTGTAAGTGACACTGAAGAATATATGATGGTATAGAGCACATTGGGGAAATAGAAAATCAGATAGAATTTTACCTTATCTCTAATTGAGAGAGAAACTTGACATCCATTATTACTAAGATCCAAGCTAACATCCATGCCTGAGTTCCCACAACCTACTACCAAAACTTTACTTCCTTTTAGATCAGCACCATGTTTATATCTTACGGTATGCAGAAGTTTTCCTTTAAAATCTGAGACACCTGCAATATCAGGCACTACTGGCTCTGCATTCTCTCCAGTAGCTACAGCAAGCCAACGGCAGACAAATTCAGTCTCGTTGGTTTGCACCCTCCAGAACCCCATGGTTGCATCGTAGATAGAAGATTGAACCTCCTGTCTAAAAACAGGTTCGATTGAGAAATATTTAGCATATGCCTCTAAGTAACTTATGAACTGCTGTTTTGAGGGGTAAGCAGGAAATTCAGGAGGGAATGACATGTATGGAAGTTGGCAGAATTCTTTTGGGAGATGAAGTTGCAGACGATCATACGTTTTGAGTTTCCATAGAGAGCCTACACAATCCTCTTTCTCAAGGATTAAAAACGGGACTCCTCTTTGTTTAAGGCAAGCAGCAATAGCTAGCCCTGAGGGTCCTGCACCAATGATAACTGGTCCAGGTATCCAAACGCATTTTGATTCCAACTTCTTAAATGGTGCATCAGAACCTGCGTAGTATTTATCATCCTTAGTTGTTGTTGTTGTTGGATGAACTGCCATTCCTTGCATGGAATTAATTCGCCTATATTGAGTTGGTTTTAGTTTGTGGAGATTGGACCAAGATGGGGGATTTCCCGGGGTAGGAACTGGACGACTCAACCGTCCTTCCAATAACATTTAAGAGAAGTGAAATGTAAAGAGAGATGAAGGTTCTGGGTTGACTGTGGGAACTGTACATTAAGGAAGAAACCTGTACTTGTATAAATACAGTGCGGAACTTCTGTGCACTAATGCAAAGAAACAAAAACAGGCTGCAGAATACTGTACAAGGATGAGGGATGGTTTATATGGATACTTTTCACCGAAAATATGTCGTCCAACTTTACGGGAGAAGTTTAATAAAGTAACTCAATAAATAATCTAAATCAATGGATCGAAGTTCAGGAAAAAAAGAAATCTCAATTAGTATAGACTAGACCCATATCGAGTCTATGATGCAGAAGTCCGATATGAAAGTTATACATAAAGGTTAAGGTCTCCTACAGTTGCTCATATCATTCGTAAGCATAAGGATTCTCTAACTTGTTAAAAGCGCTTATGTTTTGAGAAAACTATAGAAATACGTTAAGTAAGCGTCGATGAACGATTCCCGTAAAGGTCCCAGAAGATTAGAGCTCATTTTGGTTACGAAAACTGCTTTGAAAGTTGGAATGGAACCAAATCAAGTATTTCACATTTCCTTCATTTTTTACCCTTTCATGAACGATCCAGGGCACATAATAAGGTCTATGTTACAAGTTACACGTAGTATCAGAGCGGTTACGTGATCGGGTTGCTAGAAATGAACGTTTTTTCAGTTTCATCCATTAAGGTTTTCATTAGTTTTGATTCATTTTTCGGTTTTTCACATATATGATTAAGTGAAAGTGGTAGACGTGAGGCTAGTTGTGAAAAACAGATCGAAAACGGGCCAAAGAGTGTGAAAAACGAGTTCTAGGATCACCAGAAATCACCTTCCCTGTTGAACACGATTGCATCGTCAAGCGCATATTTAACTTCTAAATGCTTAGACCCTATGATATTCTTATTGTTGTTACTGAACAACACTACAACAAGATTATCACAATATAATCGAAGGGGTCTAGCTACTAAATCTACCATAGGTATAGGTAACTCATAAATTAAGTTTCTGAGCCAAACCGCTTATATAGCAGCTCCATAACATGCAATAAACTTTGCATGCATGGTTGAGGAAGTTACAAGTGACTACTTAATACTCTTCCACAATACTACTCCGTTTGCCAACATAAAAATGTATCCTGAAGTAGATTTGCGATCATCCAGGTACATAGAAAAATCGGAATCTATATACCCTACGAGGTTTAAATCATTGAATTTTTTGTATATCAACGTATAATGCTTGATACCCTTTAGATATCTCAACACTTGCTTAACTGCATTCCAATGGTCTACACATGGGTTAGTTAGATATCGACCTAACAATCCAACAAATGCAATGTCCAATCTAATGCACATCTGGGCATACATTAGGCTACCAACTACTCTAGAATACAAAACATTCCTCATAGCCTCTCTCTTAACTTTATTCTTTGGACACTATGCCAAAGATAATCTCTCACCATGAGAGATAGGTGATACAACCGGTTTACATTTAGCCGTATTAAACCTTTGTAACACCCGATCAATGTATGCTCTTTGTGAGAGACTTAATGAGTGTAGAGATCTGTCTTGGTGAATTGATACATCAAGGACAAAAGATGCTTCACCTAAATCCTTCATATCAAAGTGTTTGGCCAATAGTTGCTTCACCTCATACAACATGGTCAAATCATTTGACGTGAGCAAGAAATCATCCACATATAGTAATAGGAAGATAACTTTGCTACCCCTGACCTTATAGTATAAGCATATGTCAACTTTGTTTTCTACAAAGCCCAACGAGGTCCAAACCTCATCAAACTTTAGGTACCATTTTCTGGAAGCTTTCATACCTATGTTGATTTATTCAACTTACAAACTTTGTCAGTTCCACCTTGATCCTAAAATCCTTCAAGTTACTCCATATAAACCTCCTCATAAAATCATCATTCAGGAAAGTAATTTTAATGTCCATCTGATGTAGCTTTATATCATAATGAGCTACTATTACCATAATCACTCTAAATCCATCCTTCGAGGATACAAGAGAGAAGGTAACATTGAAGTCAACTCCTTCTCTCTAAGTGAATCTCCTGGCAACTAATCGCGCCTTAAACTACTCGACTTGACCTTGTGTGTCATTCTTGGTCTTAAATAGCCATTTTTAATTAACAGCTTTGAAATGTTGAGGTAAATCAACCAGCTCCTATACCTTATTATACCTCATAGATTGCATGTCATCCTTCATCACTTCCCACCACAAGTCTACTTAGGGTCCAGAAATGACTTCTGCAAAAATGACTAGATCCCCTATATGTCCTATAACATAGTCTTGCTCACCTAAATAGACTATGTAATCTGATGAGATAACAAGTCGCCTCTCTTTGGTGGATCTTCGCAACTGCATAGGTTTTTGTACCTCAAGAACTTCTTCTTGAACAGGTATAGGTCCCTGTGCCTGCATAGCTTGGTACTCCGACCTTCATCCTCTAGACTTGACTGTATAAGGGGTAAATACGAAATAATCATAGTATCTATCCTACTATCTCTTGGAGGGTGCGAGGATCCTCCCTCATCATGGACATCATATTCTAAAAACTTAATCGTCTGTGATTCCATTATTATGGACCCTCCTTATCTACAGTAACATTTATAGTCCTTAGAGTGACCGGGATATCTTACTAAATAGTAACGAGTGGAATGAGGTTGCAATTTTCTCTCATAAGGATTATATAATTGTACCTCAATAGGTTAGCTTCATATATGAATGTGTGCAAGGCTTGGTTTCCTACCAACCCACTAACTTAATGGGGACTCTTTTCAAGATACACAACGTCATCTTGATAGTTTTGCCCTAAAGGTATTTAGGTAAGTTAGTCCTACTCTGCATTGACCTCATCATGTCTTTTAAGATGCGATTGAATCTTTCAACCACACCATTTTTCTTAGGACTACCTAGCATAATAAACTGAGTCACTATTCCAACCGGTTCTAAATACCTGGCAAATGGACCCTTTTCTTATCCTAAAATCCCATGTCTGCCATAGTTCCCCTGTCAGATCTGACAATCTTTATTGAATTTTTCAACTGGTTTTTAACCTTAATCTTAAAGATCTTGAACTTATCAAGAATTTTAGACTTTTCCTTAAGTAAGAACATATAGCCATAGCAGGAATAATCGTCCATAAATGTCAGAAAATATCTAGCATTACATAACGTGACTGTATAAGGACTGCTAACATTTGTATGTATGAGGTCCAATAAACCAGAAGCACAAGTTGACCGCTTTTTCTTTATCTTGGTCAACTTACCCCTGCAAATAATCGATACATGTTTCTTGATTATTGAAGTCCAAAGTTGGGAGAATGTTATCGTTTATCAATCTCTCAACTCTCTCCTTGGAAATGTGGCCAAGACGTTTATACTACAACATGTATGATGTTTCCTTTATGAAGTCTCTCTTTTGAGTAATAGGTTTGGCAACATTAGAAAAGGCATATATTTCATTAGGATTATGACACATTCTATATAATCCTTAGGATAAGAAGATAGTTCCGATATGTCTTGCATTGATAGAAATATTTACAACCAAAATATCAAATACAAAGCGGTAACTCTCTTTATCCAAAATTAATACAAAGATCAAGTTCCATCTAAAAGACGGTATAATAAAAAAGCCTCATAGAACGAGTATAAACCTTGTATCAAGGTTCAAACGTACATCTCCTACATACAAAACATCCACCTCTTCATTATTACCAACCATCAGCTTCTTCTCTCCTTTAATCGGCCTTCTCGTGGATCTGAACCCTTGCATTGTGGAAACAATATGATTAGAAGCTCCACTATCTAGCCACCAAGAACTTGATGTGGCTATAGTTACGTTGGATTCATGAATCATATAGGCCAAGGAGTTATCTGATAGTTCCTGTTTAACCTTCCAAAGTTTATACTTTGGGTAATCAGCTTTCCTCTGCCCCTTCTTCTTACAGAAAAAGCACATCATACTCTTCATGTCATGTGGGCCCTTGGCAATGCTAGATTGTCCGGTCTGATCTTATAAAGAGGCCTTAGGTTTCTTACCCTTACCTTTAGACTGTTGGGGCTTTGCCTTCCCCTTATCTTTGGCAGTTGTATACAGGGCTATATGAGGAGAACTCTTAAGTTTTTCCTCAGCTGCAGCATACCAAGAAATCAAGGCATTGATGTCCCATGCCTCATCCTAAGAGATGTATGACGTTGCCAACATCTTAAACTCTCGTGGGAGAGTATTAAGTTCCTGATGCACTATGAGTGTGTCAGAAATGGGTACATCAAGTACCTTCAGTTTACTTTAAAGGTAATCATCCTGATGATGTACTTTCTAATGCCTCTTTCTCCTGTGTACCTCATGTAGAATAACTCTTTAATTAAGGTGCTCTGCTCTGTATGAGAAGATACCTTGTATCACTAGGAAATACTATCCATAAACTCCTCTACCATGACTGTTAAATCAAAACATATATAGTTTCATAAAACACATTACTCAAATTGTCTAAAAACATGATTTTCATAAATCTTGTATTTTCTAAAAATCATTTCTAACATAAGGAAATTAATCCTTCAAAATCATAATATCCAAACATTTTTATAAACATTCATTTCTCAAAACTTTGCTTCTTGAATTTTCAAATCCACATTTTTAGCTTAAAATTCAATAAATAAATATACTACCCACCTCGAATTAAATGCCGAAACTTGATCCTAGCTCCAATTGGTCCTTGCTTCTTTCCTTCTTTCAATTAAAATTGACCTAAGCTATAATCATTCAAATTCCACATCATAATTTGCATAATTTTCACAATTAACTATCGGAAATTCATAATCATCATATTTCCAAGCTTT
>JANIJH010000223.1:53768643-53780923 GCA_024520975.1 Erythroxylum areolatum | reverse complement strand
ATACATCTCTATGTATATGTATATTACTTACAAAAGAATCTTGGTACCTTATGACCAGATATATAATGCTCATACAGCTAAAACCAAACTCTTTTGTTTTATTAATAATAAATATTTTCATTACAAAACTGTAACTGAAGAATATAAAGTTACATATAAATACACTTGCTTTCCAGGGTACTATATTTACATAACTCCAACAGACGTCAGCCCGACGTCAAACTCGCGCATGGAAGGAGTACACATACGGTGCACATGAGCATACTGTACTCTCCAAAAGCGTCTGTGCATGCAACACACCTGCCCACATGTGCCCCTATGCACATAGTTATTGTTGACGTGTGTGTAACACGCGCCACCACACGCAAATGTGCCTATACTGTATGACACATTCAATGCACACCCCAGTATGTATAACTATCCTCGACGTCTACGTGTCGGGATGCACGGGCCAGCCCTTGGGAGAATGGGCCGCGTGATGAATGTGCGTAAACTACCTTCTGGTGGTTACTGTAGTACCGTCGAGCACATGCAGTGCACGCGCCTTATGATAGGAAGGGTGATTTTTACAACCCCGAGATTGAATTTTTGCACTTTTGGCTCATTTTCGACCCATTTTCATAGCTAACCTCATGTATATCACTTCAATGTAATCATATACACAAAAAAAACCAATAAAAAGACTAAAAAACTAATGAAAACTATAATGGATTAAAACTAAAAAACTTTCATTTTTGGCAACCTAATCACGTAACCGCTCTGATACCATGTGTAACACGTAGCATTGACCTTATTACGTGTATCGTATCATTCATGAAATGGTTAAAAACGAAGAAAATGTAAAATACCTAATTTCGATTCTATCTTAACTTTCGAGGCAGTTTCTATGGCCAAAACGAGCTCTAATTTTCTTGAACCTTCACGAGAATCGTTCATCGACATATGTTTAACGTCTTTCCACAGTTTTCTCAATATACAAGCACTCTTAACAGGTTAGAAAATCCGTATGCTTATGAATGATATGAACAACTACAGGAAATCTTAATTTTTATATGTAGCTTTCATATCGAACTTCCTCATTATAAGCCCGATATAGATCCGATCTATACTAATCGGTATCTATTTTTCTTCCGAACTTCAACTCATTGATTTAGATTATTTATTGGATCACTTTATTACCTTTATTTGGATCAAATTACATAACTTAACTGATAAATTATTGAAAAACTGAAAAAATATGATTAATGGTTGTGCAACTTTATGGGAAATGACAAAATTGTCCAACAATGCTTCCTATGGAACATTTTATGAAAGATCCAACATAATTTGCTTTATAAGTGAAATGAAAAGGAAAGCAGACAAGAACTAGTTAACTCTATGAAGTTCTTACACAGAAGACAAATAAACAAACATAAGAGTTGAAAAAGGTTTGAATTGGGAGCTCAAGCTGTAGGGGTGGATCAGCAAAGAATTTAGACTGTCTAAATTTGCAGGCTATTTTCATATAAAGGAATTGACGTATCAGGCTTAGACAATACTCGTTTCTCATATCAAGACAACATGGTTGCCATCACTTGCTGTTGTAGGAAGCACAGAGTACCTAAGTCACTGATTCTTCTTTATTGATCAAGTCCTTAACAATCTTCTTTTCTTTCTTTAGGATTGCATTTGTTGTCGAAAGCTCCTTGGAGGACTATTTCATTATCATTAATTGAAACAATGAAAGTCACTATTAGTTCTCCCACGCTTATCTTAAATAGTGACTGCCCATAAATATAGGTTCCCAGTATAATAATTCAATTATCATCTGAGGGTAACATGTTTTTATTGGATTTTTTTATTGGACTAACACACACACACATGTATATATATTAATAATATACTTCATGGGATATTATAAGATCAATCTAAAATTAAAAGTGATCTATTAATGTATTAGGTTAAGAGGGTTAAATCTTCTAATTAAGTATGAATATTAGATGCATAGAAACTCTAGTATAATATTCCTAATTTATGATGGACAAATTAGAAATATCTACTATATATATATATATATATCTTTTTTATGGATTCTCTTTTTTATGGATGGAATAGCAGAAAAGAAATTATATATATATATGAAATTATATATATATTATATATAATTTCATATATATATATAATTTCTTTTCTGCTATTCCATCCATGAAAAAGAGAGAAAGAATGTATATCTCTCGAAAGACCAAAAGTTAAAAAAGCCACAACAATTCAATTAAAACTATTTTAATAGATTTAAATACGCTTCTATTAACAAGTTTATCCTTAACATTTCGACACTAGAAGTTAGACGTGAAAATGGCATTTCTTTACAAAGAACTAGATTATGATATCTTTAGCTCATGGTTTTGTTTTTAAGGGATTCTTGAATCATGTTATACTAATTTAAAAGGGTATTATATGACTTCAAGCAAGCTCCAAGTGCTTAATATGGCAAAAGTACTTAATATGTTGAATTTTGGGATCTTATATCTTCAAATGTTGATCCGAGCTTATCTATTAAGAATACACCCACTATGTGCACTTTACGCTTGTTGTATTTGGATGATATGAGATTACCACAACCGACAATAATGTTAAAATTAATTGCCTTCGAGATGGTTTGTCTATTTGTTTTGAAATGAAAAGTTTGGGTGAAGCTTATTGTTTTCCTGATTTAGAATTTTTTTTCTGAATATTTTGTCTCTAAAAGGGATATACGGCAAGTTTATCATAGTGGTTTCGTACGGGGAACAATGACTAGTCCTATGCCTATGTAACCTTGCCTAAAGTAATCTAAGAACGAGGGGAAGCCGTAACGTTTTTCTGATAATTGTTGGTAGTTTATTCTATTTAATTACCACAAGACATGACATTGCGTATTCTATTGGAGTACTTATTTCTCAGCTTATAGGTTAACCATGTGAAAGTTACTTAATTGCAGCAAAGAGGATTCTTCGCAATGCAGAAGGCACTCGAAGTTATGGATTAATGTACAAGCGGTTTATATCATTTTCTTATATATGCAGACTAGGCTAGTGACATGAATGACAAACCTTCCACAATATGGCACTGTTTTACTACAAATTCTCTTACAATTTTATGGTGTAGTGGAAAATAAAGCAGTTACTATGACTTAAGAAGACTTATTCAAACAATGGTTTCTTTTTTCAACAACTCAATTCCCATGTACTGTGACAGTGAAAGAGCAGTAAAACTTGTTACAAATTCAATATTTACTTCTATTTTGTCCAAGAGAAAATGCAAACTCAGGATGTTGAGCTGCAGAAAGTATGAACGGAAGATGAATTCCCTGACATCTTTACTAAAGCACTTACCAAAGTTAAATCTGAAGTAGTTCGTGGAGCTCTTGGTGTGTTTACAGTAAGTTTACACTATGGAAGAGTATCACAAATTAGTGTAGAGTAGCTCCCAACCTTTACCTATGAAAATAAAGCAGGAGCACCATTATCCCCTCCTAATAAAATTAGCTTAGTTGTTTTAGGAAGTGTTTTTAGTATAAATAGAAATGTAAGTCAGGAAATTGTTTACTTCACTTCAGTCTCTGTTTTCCTTTAAATTTCATGTATGAGTAATAATATTCAGCTTTTTTCAAATTGTTTATCTCTTACATCCAATATATATTTACTCCTTAAATTTGTGTTAGTCAAAGTACTGAATAAGTCGTCAAAATACGAACGGAGTTTTATATACGGGCACAATGTAAAGTCTCTTCATATTATCAACTTAATGCTAGGCAAAGCATTAAACGTGGTCAACAGGACACAGAGAGATGGGTATAATCCAATATGATGACACACTCTCAGGTGCTGCAAGGAGATTTGGGCTACTCTTTTCGGCTTCGTCTGTTGGATGTTTTAAAATTGGTGCAATAAAAGTATTTTTGAAGCCAATTTTATTTAGCCAGATGATGGTACGAGAGTCATGAAAGAGTTTGTGGAATAGATAGTTAGGACGAGGGCAGTGAAACGTTGTGTTTTTTCCACTCAAGAATTACCGGCGAAAAGTCCAATGGGTGGTCCAAACCACCGGAAGACTGGATAAAGTTTAACACAAACGAAGCAATTAAGCCAGCGTTGTCAAGAGCTTCCGCTGGCGGTTTAATTTGTGATTAGCACGAATAGTGATGTTGCGGATTTCTACATCACATTAGAAGAAACTCGCCTCTTACAACAAAACTCTGGAGAGTCCACTTAAGCATCACCCTTGGCTTGATCGTTGGGATACCGCCGTATCATGCTCGAAATATACTCCTTAAAAGTCATTAATCTTCTATCCTCTTCTACTACCCTTCTATCCTCTTCTACTACCGAGATTGACAGACATAATTTTTTGTTGACAGATACCCACAAATTACTACAAAAAATTAGGAAGTGTAACTTCAGCACGTGCATCGTGAAAAAAAAACCAGTGCGCAGACACTCAGGCTGCCCTCATAATCCTAGCCAGCCCAGGCATCCATATACTGCAAGAGCCTCCATTGTCAGTTCTGCATTTTATTTACCGGGACAAGCAAAGAGCTGTGTACCGAATAGCCATGCAATAGCCTAATTTGTTTTAAGTTTTGAGTGTTTTCTATTGTAAACAAAAAACAAAAAAAAAGCCGTGGATATCTCGCTACAAACTTACCATCCGCAACTTAAACCCACCATCGGGTGGAAAGCTACGGGCAATAAGTTCATTCTGAGTCTGAGGTTTGAAAGACAATTTTGGCACATAATGGGCCTCATTTTGTAAAATGAAAAAAGAAAAAAGAAAAGAGTTAATGCCCGGCACTCAGCAGAATAATGAGGTCCGGCTATCGCTTCCACATACCAGACTTCACAGGCAACAAAGAAAAAGTAGTCATCGTTGAATTTAACGTTTCTAAAAGGAAGTTTATGATGGCTCATCTGCCAACCTAACTGCAAAACAAAATTTCCTATTGTATGCAACAGATGATTCAAGAAACAAGACAGGTCTTACAGACAACTGTTAAGAATTCTAGCGTCAGTCTTCAACTTGATGGTGGTGGTGGCGGAAGGATATTGGAAGGAGGAGGTGGTTGCATCATCTGCATCATATGAGGCCTTCCTAACAATTGTTGTGGGGGTGGCGGTGGCCGCCAAACTTGTGGTTGGGGCATTCCCATTGGCTGTGGGGGAGGCCTTTGAAGGACAGCAGCTGCCTGGGGAGGGGGTGGTGGCATGTTTGGAGGAGGGGTTCGGAACTGGCTTGGAGGTGGAGGCATGACAGAAGATGGCATTGTTTGCCCAGGTTGGGGTGGTTGACCTTGCCAAGAAGGTTGTCCAGCTACTTGCATCGGAGGAAATGCTGCACTTGGAGGTGGAGGACGGAATGCTGGAACAGACCCTGGGGCAACAACTCCATTTGAGAATGGACGTGGAGGCACTGGTGCACCAACAGGGCCATTGGCTTGAGGAACATTTGGAAGTGTCGGAGGTCCGCTTGCAAACAGAGTATGAGGTCTGCTCTTTTGCACACCTGGATTGCTTGCAGCCAGAACTCTCTCTAATCGACAGCAGGAATTAAAGAATAAGCAAAAACTTAGGCCAGCTATAGTCATTAACCAAAATTTGAAAGGATTTTTCAGTACACAGGCATCTAAAGAAAACAAAGTATCAGGCCTCACCTGCAGGAGTACCATGGCGCTCCCCTTTCGTATCTTTCTTGTATGCATATGAAACTGTTATCTGACGATTGCACAGGTATTGACCATTCATTGCCTGTGAAGATCCAGACTTCTTCCAATTAGTGCTTTATTTAACATTAGATAAAATGAAGGTGCAGAAATTTGACTCAATCAATTATCATATCAACCCGTCAGCCTGTCAGCTAAATGCATGGTTTGTTTCAGATCTTTCAGCCAACAAAACTAACGAACTATTAAGCAGATCTACAGGAAAGAGAAATATCTAAGCAAAGATATTACCTCAATGGCTGCATCAGATGCATCAAAAGAGTCATAACTAATGAAACCAAAACCACGAGAATTTCCAGTCTCAGGATCTCTCATTATCTGCAAACATCCACATATCAGAATATAATCACAAATAAGCACCAATGCTGTGACAAATTAAAATATCACATCATAAAGCAATTGCAATCACTTGAATCACATTTTATCATATGTGTAGAGCAACGAGTGCTAATGGTGTTAAAGCTAAAATACAAATTCAACTGTGTCCAGTGTATTAGGTCAACAAGCCACGAGAGACATAAAATTAGCATTTTTTAATCTAGAACATTAGGTGATTTCAGATGATCGTCAAAATATTGATAGCATCAATCGTCACTGTAATTATTCACAGAGACCTCAACATCACATAGCTGCCTATTTCAAAGTGCAAAAAACACTGATACAAACCAGAAATGGTAAACACACACAAAGACATAAAAGAACCTGATGAATAGAAATGTATTCTTGCATGAATTAACTCATATAGACTGCACGCTCATAAAATGATTCCATAAACAGTTCTAGTTTCTTTCAAAGCTCATAGTGCTTAAAACTCATGCAATATCTAAAGCAACTGTGAGACAGGAGCAGGATGACCTTAGGGTTGGTAACGATCACTCCAAATGCACTAAAAGTATCATGAAGAAGCTTCTCGTCGACATCCTGCCAAAAAAAAAAGACATTAACCAAAAAATATCAGAAATGATGATATGCATTGTGGACACACGTAGTTTTTTTTTTTTTTTTTTTGGAAGAATACTGCATTGCTTACAGGATCAAGATTTCCAATAAAAAGGTTTGCTCCAACATCTAAGCTTTTCTTATCTTGTGATGCCTGAATAAGAAAGCAAGGTAACAAAAACCATAACAACCATCTTAAATCGGGTAGAAAGAATAGTATGAGTTTTAAACTGGATGATACATCCTCCATCTTAGTTTCAAATTCTGAAGGAAATAATTATGATAATTAGAGAAAAATATGAACAGTTGTACCTTGTTTACACGTATTGGTTTCCCATAAAGCTTGATCATATTCAAAACCTTGATTGCCTGCATAGATGTCACAAATTATATATACAGCTTAAAGCATGTATGCGCTAAACAAGCTCAAATAAAATACATGAGTATACAGAACCACTCACATAATCAGCATCTTCTTCACTCCGGAATTCAACAAATCCATAACCTTGATGAAGATTGGTTACTCTATCCTTGGGGACATAAACATTAACTGAAGCAAAGAAGAATAAGCGGGCTATGAAAACCCAATTCGCAAAAAACCATAGATATAAACCTAAGCCAATGACTTCAAAGCCACATAAACCACATACCAACAGGACCTGCTTGAACAAATAATTCCCATAGTAATTCTTCAGCAACCTGCAACATCACAAAATTAAAAGGGAAAAGCCTAGGGAATGTGAGAAGAAGAAGAATAAAGAGGAAGCAGATATCATTGAGAGAGAAAGAGAGAGAGATAACCTGTGGGTCGAGGTTGCCGACATAAGCGGTGGCGTCCTGGTTCCTCTCGGCGGAGTGTTGGCCGAGTAAATTGGCTCCGACACCTGGAGCGATTCGAGTAGTCATGATTTCTTGCGATCTCTGTCTCCGCAACTCTCGTGTGACCCTCTCCTTTCTTATTCTAAACAAGTTCGAGATTGGGCCAACCAAGGCCCAAATAATAATTTACCAAATACAAGGAGGCCCATTAGAGATTAGCAATGTTCATCAGGCCGAAAAATGAGACCCTAATTTAAAAAGAAAAAAATTGGTTCTCACATGCTTGGTTTTGATCTGTTGATTTTGGTAGAATCCATCGCACTGGCGTTGATTAGATACTTAAGTGAGTGTTGATGAGGGTAAAAATGGATGAAACGGCTGATGGGAGTAGAAGGGCTTGGCCATTTCGAATTGTATAAACAATCTCACAGCTCAAATGCCATGGTGATTAAAACTTAAATCTGCAAATATCAATTGATTTACCATTACAAACATTATAGAATTAAGGAGAAAACTCCCCAAGATTCAACTTATGCATATAGCTTTTTTTTTTCAACTTCCACAAGGTAAGAATTGCGTAACCAGCTTGTTTAAATAAGCATTAAGATTCCATGGATAAATAATGAAATCCTTGATAGCATCTGCTAGAATGGTCAATAAGTACCATTGCCTACTAAGGGTCAGAAAATGTGTTGAAGGCCTTCTCCAACAAATTTTTGCACCGGACATGACATGATTCGTGCAACTTTCCTGTCCGAAAGCACCAACAAGCTTGGGAAGAAAACAACCATTGACTACAAAACATAAATGATGTATCAGAAACAGACCACAGTAAACAGGGAGTGTGCAATACAATTTATTCGGAGATTCCTGCCCGATATTTGGAGATGCTCTTATAATTGTACGAGGAAAAATGCTTCATGGAGGATTTGAAACACTTAACATTAGTTAACATGGCTAAAAAATTACATGCTTCAAAGTAATCTAACAAATTTGAAACACTTGTAGTGGTGAAATTAAGAACTAATCTATATCTTAATGACCAGAAAGAATTTCCTGAGACTGCTATACTGCAGCTTCTTGGTCTTCTCTGACTTCAGGATTCGAATCATTAGCAGAAGTCAGTCCAAGATTTTCTTCAACTTTCTTCCATGCATTCAAAAGATTTGGAGGATATTTCTTCTTAACTGTGCGTATCAATCCTTTTGCTTCCTTCATCTTCTTCTTTGCTACCAATCCCTCTACCAAACCCTTCAATATAGCAAACTCCGGAATCTTGTGAACCCTCACACTTTCCTTAAAAATCTTATACCCTTTCTCATATTCCCCTTCCTTACACAAGTAATGAACTAAAGTCCTGAAAGTGGATGCATTTGGTTTACACCCATATTCCTCCAAGCTTTTATAAACCTTCTCAGCTTCCTCCATCATTCCACTCTTACAATAACTAATTATCAAGTAATTATAGCTAATTGTATCCGGTTTCAACCCCAAGCTCCCCATTTCCTCAATAATTGCCTTCACTTTCTCAGGTTCGCCACTTTGGGCATGCATCACCTTCACATTATAAGCTGCAACATCCAATTCACACCCCTTTTGCACCATCTCACCCCACAACCTCTCCGCTTCTCCACTTTTTCCTTTCTTATAAAACGCACTCACAAGAGTAGTATAAGTCACAGCACTCACTTCCACTCCTTTTTCCTCCATTTCCCTCAATCTCTCAACACCCTTTTCGGGCATTCCTGCCTCGCAGTAACTCTTAATCAAAATCCCGTAAGAAACAGAATCAGGCAAGATTCCATATTTCGACAAAACATCGTTGAACAAGACGGGAACTTTACCGTACAACTTTGATCGAGTGCAAGCAGACAACAACGCGTTGAAAGAAATCACAGTTCGAGAAGCACCGAACTGACCCATTTGCTCATAAGTCCTCAACGCTTGATCGAACATACCCGCCTGACCATAGGATCGAATAAGCGTAGAAACAAAAGGCTCTTGCTCGATTTTGGGATCCTTTTTCTGGGCTTCAATAAGGGTTTCGATATCCGCGAACCGTTGGGACTTCGCAAGTCTCCGGACGGTAAGGTCCTGCAAGTAACGGGTTGAGAGAAGAGAGGAGTCTTTGCCGGAGACGGAGGAATATATTTGCAGAGCCTTGTCGGGGTCGAACTCGGATCGCAGTTTGGACTTGACTTTGGAGATGGACATTGAGGAGGTGGAGTTAACGGCGTTAGTGTTCGTGGCGGTGGTGGCCGCGGTGCAGAGATGACGTAGGCGAAGAGAAGACAACATTTTCTTAACGGCTGTTTGTGGGAGAGAGTGAATGGACGTCTAGGGTTTAAGGAGGCTGTCTAAGTGCTGCGCACAATGCCTCCAGAACTTCATGACTCTGGCAATGACACAAATTAGTGCATAAGTTTACGTTATAATATTAACATTATTTACGAGGAAATTTTATAATATAATAGAATAAAATAAGATAGAAGAGAAGTGTTTCATATTATATCTTATTTCATCATAATTAATAAAAATAAAAAACTTCCAATATGAAAGTTTAGGATGAAATATAAAATGATACATTATATTATATTATAAACCCTTCATATAAGCAGCATTTCACTATATTATATTATGAACCCTTTCACCTTTTAAATAATAATTTTTTAATATTATATCTATTTACGTTCCGTTTTATTCCATTTGAAATCATTCCATTCCATTTTATTTCATTTCATTTCATTAAAAACTTTACGACTAACCAAACATACCCTAAGTAAAAGTAACCAATACAAGTTGCGTCATAATTAGAAGAATATTATTTAGTACTTATTTTGCATTTACTATTTCTTTCTAATGTAGGGAAGAATCATCCAATTTAGGCTCAGCTCGAACGTTACCTAATGAAGACTAATCTCGAATCGATCCAATTAATTTTGTTAATCATAAGCGCAAAACAACTTGTCATTATCAAGAAAAAAGGCGTCGTTTTGTTTAGAATAGTTGAATTTAAATAGCCTAAACTTAAGCCCAACTTGAGACCCGATCGGATTCGAAGCCTGGTTCGTTGCAACTCAGGCCCATTTGTCATCCCTAACTATAAACATATTTAAGAAAGAAGAAAATCAAAATTGTAGGACCTGAATAAAAAACAAATGAGAACTTTAAAAAGTACACATTAACAACCTTATTCTATTATGAAATAACTTAGCAAAAGAAAATACGATTTAGATAATTATAAAAATTATCCTCTTCCAACCTTCTTGCTTGTGTGAATCCATTTATACTATCTTCCAAGTAAAGAGAATATATTGATAACCAAAACTAATGTAACTTACATTTTTATATTAATGAAATTTATAATCGCTATGTTTTGAATACACATTAAATAATATACATAATAAGAAAAAGCATATTTCGTATAAGTTATTTAGTGAGCCAACAACTTTGGCTATGTTTAGTTAAACATAAAGTTTTTAATGGAATAGAATGGTTTATAATAAAATGGAATATAAATCAATGTAATATTAGAAAATTGTTGTTTGGGAGGAATAGAAGGCTTCATAATGTAATATAGTGAAATGTTATTTAGAAGAAAAATTTATAATGTAATTTACTAAAAAGTTGTTTATCATTTTACATTTTATCCTAAACCCTCCAAATCGAAGGTTTCTCATTTTACTGTTTAGGATATAATGAAATGCAATATAAAACCCTCTTCTTCCATCTCATTCCATTCCATTCCATTTCATTATAAACTCTCCTCCAAAATGATGAAATAATATTACATTCTATTCCATTCCATTAATAAATCCTCAACCAAACATAGCATTAGAGTTCAATACATTTATTATTAGACTCAATATACTTTAGCTCCTAACTGTACTTTGCAAGTATCTTAAATAAGTCACATATTGGGTGTGACCCCAATCAGCAACCTATTGAAGATAATAATATCCCATTACTGGACTGTTTATTTTCGAATGAAGAAATTGTCTTACCTAGGGACTCGTTTAATAAAAACCTAGGGACTTAGAATTAAATATATGCACCTTTTTTATTTGAAATGGGCATGCCACTTATTTCATTAAAGACTAAAGAAGAAAAAGGAAAGCAAATCTTAGGTGCTTCTTGATCGTGTATAACACGATAAGAAACTTCATCCTTTTATAATAGGATTCATATAATGGGATTGATTCATTCTTTATCTCTTTCTTCAACTATGATTGCACCCATAATTGTATAAGTCCATGCCATAATGTTCACTATATGGTTATTTGCATGTTTCAATTTTCAAGTTAATTCCTATTATTTAAAATTGTAGTTTTTATCTACTAAGATTTGATATACATGTTGCCTATTTGTAAGACCCAAAAGTTTTTATAAGAGCCATGCGTTTTCCTTAATTCAATCTTCAATGGGAGGAAACCCGCTAGAACTGCACTGACCCCAGTGATCATTTGATACAAAATCCTCATCATTGAGAGAAGCTTCATCATCATTATTATTCAAATTTAATGCACCAAATGACTTGTCAATGCTTTCTCATCCAATATTAGCTTCCAAATCCAAATCATTCACATAAACCAAATTGAGTTCTTTAGAAACTCAATCCGCCAAAACATCAATATTATCAATGGCAGTTGGATCAGTTGAACTATTTATGTTATTAAGACTCCTAGTAAACAATCAAATTTAATTATTAGAAAATTATAAGAAATTATATCAAAATTAATAATGAAAATAATATACCTTTCCCGAAGCTTTAAATTGTAACGAACA
>JANIJH010000223.1:53737324-53756849 GCA_024520975.1 Erythroxylum areolatum | reverse complement strand
GAAAGTTCTGGCTAAGGAAAGACTTGGTATTTAAGTGTGTCCTTTGTGACCCACCTCTCTTTCCTTGGAACTTACCTAGTGTACTATTCATTTCTACGGTAAAATTCATCAAGGCAGAAGAGCAAAGGAAAAATGTTAGGAAATAGGGCTTCGAATCCTCTTAGATTTAAGGTGGAGAAATTCGATAGGAGAATCAATTTTGGCTTGTGACAAGTGCAAGTCAGGGACATGTTGAGTCAGTCAGGGTTATACAAGGCATTGAAAGGCAGACAAATCCCTGATATCAGCATTACTACTAGTGATACTGGCAAAACGAATAGTATGGACAGATCTAATATGAACTATGAAGATTGGGAGGATCTGGATTTAAGAGCAGCAAGTGGGATACGATTGTGTTTGTTTAAGAATGTCCTTCCGAATGTGTATAGAATATCTACAGCAAAGGAGCTCTGGGAAAAGCTCGAGGAATTGTATCAAACAAAGCGTGTCTCAAATCAGGTGTACTTAAAGGAGCAGTTTTATACACTGCGAATGAGGGAATGTACTACAATTTCAGATCATTTAAGTGTTCTCAATGGGATCATCTCTAAACTGGAGGCCATTGGAGTTCATATAGATGACGAGGATCAAGTTTTTAGACTCGTCTAGTCTCGTCCACCTTCATATGAACACATGAAACCTATTTTGATTCATGGGAAGGAGAAGATAGTTTTTCTGAAGTTACCAGAAAACTCTTTTCAGAAGAGAGAAGACTGGGTGATGGAAGATATGTTTGTCCTGAATACTCTAGGTCAATTAATTGAGAGACTGACAATGTCGCTAACATTGTCTCTATGGATGATGATTTTGTTCTCTAAAAAAAGAGGAGGACATGTACATCCTCATGGCATGCCACTAATCCCAAAGTTATCATGATAGAGGATGTGTTACTGTTAACGGGTCCACAAGTTTGCACACAGGCATTGGTTTGGTATTAATGCATGGTGTATGGTGGAATTTACGTTGATGACTGATGAACTTCCAAGAAAGCCAAACATGGGAGTTGCACTATAATTTTTCAACAACGTTATTTTCAACAAGTGCCAAACTAAATTGCTTAGAATTGGTTTATTCTGAGTGCGTATGCTTTTATGGTGGAGCATGATGCTGTGAGGCATGATAATTCTCTACATTGAGAGTTATGTTATTCTCAAGAGATTTTCATTGAGGTGGAGTATGGTTGTAGGATCAACCAAAGTCACCAAGGTGGAGATTGTTGAGTTTTGGCTCTTTTGTTTATCCCATATTAGTTAGGGAAAACAATTGGGGCAAGGCTCTTGTCTATATAAGGATGTTGCTAGCTCTTTGGTTAATGCACCAATACAAAGTCAAAGATTTGTATAACAAATTTGACTCTAGTTAAATTCCTCTTTTGAGGTAAGAGTTGGAGAGTTTATTTTGAGTATTTCTTTGTAGGTGTATTGGTGTATCGAGGGATTGGGTGAGATGAAAAAGTGTGTGATTGTAAGGATTTTTTACATTGTGGATTTTCTTCTCAGTTCCCTTGATTTTTTCTCCAGTTTGAGAGTTCTCTTGTTTTGTTATTATTTCTCTATTTTCTAATATTTTTGTCTATAAAATATCCTTGGGTGTGGGTTCGGGAGGTCTAAATTCTCAACAATATGTATGATCAATATGTATGTATCTTTACGTTTAAGTTGTTGTATAAGATGCATGAAACTGCTAGGTTTATATTTCATTAGATGCCAGACCTGCTAATACTCCATTGCCTACTAATTCTCGGTTTACACTTTAGCACAACACTTTTAAATCCTGCCAATTACCATATGTTTGTTGGTAATCTACAATACATGTCACTTACTCGTCCATATATTTCTTATAAGCAAAACAAATTTTCTCAATTTATACATCAACTAACAGCTAAGCATTGGATATGACTCAAGCATCTCCTCCACTATTTATATGGTATTTTAGATGGCGATATTCTTTTTTATTGCGATTCTCCATTATCTCTTCATGTCTTCTTGGATACAGATTGAGTTAAAAACAAAGATGATTTTGTCTCTAACAAGTGCATACATTGTTCACCTTGGACGTAATCCTATCTCTTGGAGTTTGAAGATACAAAACAATGTTGTTTGGTCATCAACGAAGGTTGAATATAACTCCATCACTATCATCGCTGTTGAACTCACTTGAGCGTGTTATCTCTTATTTAATTTTGGTCTTATTGTTTCTCAGACACCTTTCATTTATTACGATAATATTGGTGCTACACATATGTGTTCAAAATTTATCTTCCAATCAAGAATAGAACATTTTGCAATTTTATTTTCATTTCATTTGAGATAAAAAGTTCAATTTTATGCTCTTTGTGTAGTTCATGTATTCTCTGCTAATCAAGTAACCAATACATAAAAAGTATTGTTCCCTTCTTAGTTTCAAAATTTCTATGTCAAGATTGATTTTACTTCTCTTGACCAATCTTGAAGGGGTATGTATATCAAGAAACCCTTAATTTTAGGTGATGAGATTGCAATTTATATAGTTGACCCATATTTTTAATTTTTGATCTCAATCATAAGGAAATAACATTTTTTTCAGGAGTTGAATAAGCTGTGCAGTGTATGCTAAACTCTCTCTTGCGAAAGTCGTTAGTTTCTACTTCTGTTGGGCTATTGTTGCTTAACTGTTGTTCTTTTAAACATAAGAACTTGATAAAGAGTTTTGTTAATCTTGTAGAAATGTAAATATTGAAAAGTAAATGAGACCAGATTTTACTTCATTCGATAGTATAAAACTATCTACATCTAAGGTTCCCACTTTCAGTGGTGATTTTTCACTAATATGAAAAAGAAGAGAAAAGATACAGAGATTAAGTGTATCTTCTACACTTGCAAAAAGCCCTTCCAAACTCTCCTAGTACCCACAGGTGTGTACTCTAGCACTCTCTGAATTTTTCTCACTTTATTTTGCACTCTCAAAGATTGAATACAATTAAATGAAAAATGAAGTTTCTATAAAAAGTGTGTTGTTTTTGTCTAATGTTTCTGCTTCTTTTATAGATGAGGAAGATGAGACTTTCAGATGTAGCTTGCTTGTATCAGCTCACCTCTACATGCCTTCCACGTGATTCATTTATTCCCCTCTGATATGTCTACGTTTTATATTGGTGAAGCTGCGTTTTGAGTGCATTGCCTGCATCTTAAGTATTAGCTTCTGTAGTATATAAGCAACAGTGTATTGAAAGAATTCTGATTTGTATTAAACGATTGAGCTTTGCGTTTATTGGCTTTAGACATGTGTTTTGTCTTTTGTCCCCACGTGTTAATGACTTTGGCTTTAGTCTTTAACTGATAGATCATTAGAGAATGTTTTTCCCTCTTCTCTCTTCGAAATACTTCAGACACCAACACACACATCCACTTCTGTCTTTGATTTTTTTTCTTGTTTTCTATTGAATCTGAGTGAAGTTTGCTGGAGTATTAGTGATTTCTATCACACTTTCCCTCCTACTCCATCAATCTTTGCTCAGATGAAAAACTGTAGAGTGATTTTGAAAAATCAGAAACCCTAATCTTCACCACTTCAGTGAGATCTTATGGATCTGCCTTTAAAATCAAGGGGCTTCCATAATCTATAAGTAGTCCCTGTAAAAATTAAACTTCTTTTGTGTTATTATTTTAGTTTTGAAATCAGAAGGATTTTTCTCACCTTTTATTTTCTCCAGATTGAAGATCCCTTTGGTGATTTGGTCTCTGACAAAATGCAATCGCACATCTATGTGCTTGGATCGTTCATGAAGGATTGGATCTCGACTTAGGTACTATGCACTTTAATTGTACGTATATAGTACTCGTGTTGTGATGTCTGTGTTAATTTCCTTTAAAATTCCTGATAGCCATGTTAGTTCCTTTACTCCTTCTGTGATAGAATAATACTCTGCCTCTGTCGTTGATAAACTTACCACTGATTGTTATTGTGATTTCCAACTTACTGCATTTGTTGATAGTGTTAAAATATATGCTGAGATTGACTTCCTTGAGTCCTTTTATGTTGCATAATCAGTATCCACGTAGCCATATAGAGACAGGTAATTGTATTTGATTAATTTTGTTTTAGAGAAGTATAATCCATAGTTCATTATTTCAGATATGTATCTGAGAATATTCTTGAGCCCTTACCAGTGTTCTAAACCTAGATTGGCCATGAATTTACTTAGGATACTAATAGCATAGGCTAGATCAGGCCTTGTGCATAACATAAGGTATATTAGACTTCCAACACCTACATCATAAGGATAGTGAGCCATAGCCTTTTGTTCTTCTTCAGTCTTAGGACACTTGTCAGAAACCATCTGTAAGTGTGATCCTAAGGGTACTGAAGTAGATTTAGCTTGTTTCATATTGAATTGAGATAGGATTTTTCTAATGTAATTCCTTTGAACAAGCCAAAGTTTTCCTTCCCTCCTATGTCTGATTATCTGCATTCCTAGAAACTTCTGAGCTTCTCCTAGGTCTTTCATTTCAAAATGAGTGCACAAATCAGTCTTCACTTCTTGAATTCTATTCAAATCCTTCCCTGATCATCTACATAGACTAACATAAAAACTGCTTTAGTTATTCTTAGATCTTTATAGTATAGGCAGTAATTATATAAACTTCTGGTAAAGTTCATACTAGCAGCAACCTCATGGAACTTCTTGTTCTATTGTCTAGGTACTTGTTTGAGCCCATATAGGGATTTTTGCAATAGGCAAACATAGTTTAGCTTATTTTTATCCTTAAATCCGACTGGTTGCTTCATGTAAATTGTCTCCTCTAGCTTTCCATATAGGAAAGCTGTCTTAACATCCATTTGATGGATTTTCCAGTCACATAGTGTTGCTAAAACTAGTATAAGCCTAATTGTCTTAAATTTGACTACTGGAGAGAATATCTCCTTGTAGTCTATTCCTTCCTTCTGTCTAAATCCCTTAGTTACATGCCTAGCGTTGTAAATCCTAGGTTCTGCTTATGTTACTCCTTTAAATTTGAATAGCCATTTGTTCCCAATTAATTTGGCTTTATAAGGTCTAGGGACTAAAGTCCAAGTCTTATTCTTCATCAATGAAGAATATTCCTTCTCACAAGCTTCTTTCTACTATTTTGCATCTTTGCTTCTTATGGCTTCATCATAAGTTTCTGGAGCCTTATTTTCTACATTTTCAGCCATAAAGCATGCAAATTCAACCAAGTCTAGTTCAGTGTACCTTCTATTAGGAATTCTGAGTCTTGATTGCTCCCTTGTGAGTTGATAGTCTTGTAGGTTTTCTTGAACGTCATCCGAATTTGGGTGTGAAGTTTCTCCTTTACCCTCACTTTCTGCCTCTTCTCTCCTTTCTTCATATTGAGTAGTACTTTCTGTAGACTCCACATTTTTAGATTGTGTAGTACCACCTTCTTCAGGTTTTGGTAGTACATAAAATGGGCCTGAATGGTTCAATGTCCCTAGATTTTCCTAAATTTCCCTTTGGAGGTTAGAATTGGAGGAATTCTTGTTCAACAGAGGAATTCATCTTCCTTGAAGATAACATCTCTGCTTATGATTGTTTTATAGGCTCCCTTTTGGAATAGTAAGATCTTATATCCCTTTACACCTTCTGGATATCCTATGAAAACTCCCTTGATTGCTCTAGGCTCTAATTTTCCCTCTTTCTAAAGTGCATAGGCTGCACATCCAAAAGTCCTAAGGTAGGTGAGTTTTGGTTTCTTACCACTCCAAATTTCCTGAGGAGTCTTGTAATCATTAGCAAAGGTTGGGAGCCTATTAATTAGATAGGCTGCTATCCAAATTGCTTCCCCCCCATAAAGAATGTGAGCAACCCGAAGAGAGAAGCATGCACCTTGTCTTTTCTAGGAGAGTTCTATTTAGCCTTTCAACTACTCCATTCTGCTGTGGAGTAGCTCTTACTGTTTTATGCCTTAGGATTCCATTCTTACTATAGTATTCTTCAAATTCTCTATTGCAATACTCCAATTCATTATCAGTCCTTAGACATTTCAACTTCTTCCTAGTCTGATTTTCCATAAGAGTATGCCATCTTATGAAAATCTCTAGTGCTTCATCCTTTCTCTTCATAGGATATACCCAACATTTTCTTGATCTGTCATCAATTATGGACATAAAATATAAATTCCCCCTATTATGGGTACTTGAGCTGGCTCTCAGAGATCACTGTGAGCATACTCCATGATCTCTGTGACTCTCTAAGCTCCCCTTTGACATCCTGACCTGTGGTGCTTTCCTAACATACAGGATTCACAAAATTCCAACTTCTGCACGTTTTATTCAGGGATTAGACCTTGTCTAGAGAGATGGAACAAGCTTTTATTCCCTGCATGACCCAACCAAGCTTGCATGCCATTGCTTGGTTAGTTCATGGCTTCCATTTTTTGAAATTTGATTTATTTCGGTTAAGCCTATAACATAGTATAGACTACCCCTTTCTACTCCTCTAATGATGACTCTACCATCCCTTAGGATTTCTCTGAGTCCATCTTTAGGCCTGATCTGAAAGCCTTGTTTATCAAACAAGCTTTCAGAAATCAGGCTTCTTCTTATTCCAGGCACAAATTTGACATTTGTGAGGGTCCTTCTCTTTCCATCAAACATGTTGATGGAGACACTTCCAATGCTCTCTATCTTTTGCTGCCCAGAATTTGTCATTTTAACCTTAGTAATGACTGGTTCAAATGTAGTGAACCAGTCTCTATGAGGACTGAGATGCATAGTGCACCCTGAATCAAAAATTCACTCTCTGCTAATGTCTTCACTATCCTCAGTGATAACCAGAATTTCATCTCCACTGGAATCTTCTGGTTTTTCAATATTTCCTAAAACTTCACTTTCTACAGCTTTATCCCTCTTCTTCTTTCTACAATCCCTTGCAAAATGTCACTCCTTATCACAGTAAAAGCATTTTCTCCCTTTTCCCTTTTTCTTCTTTTCATCACCTTCTTTAAAGTGTTTTTCTTTCCCACTTCCCTTCTACCACCTTCCTTTCTTGCTATTTTTCTTAAAAGACTTCCTTTCTTGATTGTTCTCTGTAAACATCACTTCTGCCTCTTTCTTAAAGGGGTTAACTTCTACTATTTCTTCCATTAGAGAATCTAACACCCTCTTTACAATAAGGGATTCTCTGCTAACATGCTTAATTACCTTCTTCAATGCATTAAATTTAGAAATAACGCCTTTAGGATTACTACAGTTTGATGTTCCTCAGATATTTTCTCATCTGTAACTTCTAAATCTTGAACTAGTTTAAAGAAATAGTCTAGGTTATCATCTAAGAAGACAGAAGTGTTCATCTTGTAGTTAGCAAGATTATGAAGAAGTGTCATCTTGTTATGAATACATTTCTTGGCATATAATTCATCAAGTTTGATCCAAAGCTTCTGTGCAATGTTACAATTTGCACTTTTCTTATCACTGGTGATGATAAGTGAAGCATTAACTTGCAATGTGCAAGTCTTTGCATTTTAACTTCTTTACTAGATCAGTCTCTTGATCATACAGATCTTCTATAGCACCATAACAATCATATGATTCAAGAAGAGCTTGCATCTGGAGTTTCCAGATAATAAAGTCTTTTTTACCAGTAAAAACATCCATTTCCTTTCCTACCATGATTACTGTAGTGTAAAGAACTTAAAGACTTTTACTTACTGACTGTTCTTGATGATTCTTGATGCTTGGAGTATCCAAGAAAATGCCCCAGGAAGTCTTTGATGCTCTAATACCACTTCTGTTGGGATATTGTTGCTTATCTGCTATTCTTTTAAACACAAGAACTTGATAAAGAGTTTTGTTAATCTTGTAGAAATGTAAATACTGAAAAGTAAATGAGACCAGATTTTATTTGGTTCGATAGTATAAAACTATCTACATCCAAGGTTCCCATTTTCAATAGTGATTTTTCACTAATATGAAGAAGAAGAAGAAGAGAAAAAGATATAGAGATTGAGTGTATCTTCTACACCAAACTCTCCTAGTACCCACAGGTGTGTATTCTAGCACTCTTTAAATTTTTCTTACTCTATTTTGCACTCTCAAAGACTGAATACAATCAAATGAAAATTGAAGTTTCTGTAAAAAAATGTGTTGTTTATGTCTGATGTTTCTGCTTCTTTTTATAACTAAGGAAGATGAAGACTTTTGGATGTAGCTTGCTTGTATCAGTTTACCTTCATGTGCCCTCCACGTGAGTCACTTATTCTCCTCTGATATGTCTGCATTTTATATTGGTGAAGCTGCATTTAGAGTGCATTGTCTGTGTTTTAAGTATTAGCTTCTATAGTATATAAGCAATCGTGTATTAAGAGAATTCTGACTTGTATTGAACGACTAAGCTTTGAGTTTATTGGCTTCAAACAGGTGTTTTGACTTTTGTCCCCGCGTGTTAATGACTTTGGCTTTAGTAGATCATTCGAGAATGTTTTTCCCTCTTTTCTCTTCGAAACACTTCAGACACCAACACACACATCCATTTCTACCTTCGATTTTTTCTTATTTTCTGTTGAATCTTAGTGAAGTTTGCTGGAGTATTAGTGATTCCTGTCACAGCTTCAAAGTTGGCAAGATCGCTTACGAAATAGGATCTCCAAAACCAACATCTCAAGCGAGTTCATGATTAAGATATAAAGGATTAAGGTCATGTCCCGTTAAAATACTCCACAGCATACATCTCGGCTGATGTTTTGGTTTATCTTAAAGTATCTCTAGTCTAAGCATTTTACCATCTGCTCTCCAAAAAGTTTCTTGTAAAGGTAAATAATAGTCAGAAGCTTACTCTGGACGAACCTCATTTTGGTTAAATGTTTTAAAGCTTACTGTCAATAGTAAGTTTCTGGTTATTATTGCCTTTACCAGAAGTTTTTCAGAGACAAAGAAGTGGTTAAGTATTTAGGCATGGAGACACCTTAAGGCAAACACGAATATTCTCTAAGAAGGATAGTGCAAAGTGGCCCATAGCGTAGAGTGGCTCCAATTGGGGGGTGATCGGTGATGTCAATCACGGATAAGGATAAAGATTTGGGATTTTGATACTTCATGTAATCGTACATGCCTAGTCTCTTGGATTATGTACATGTGTCCACTGTAGAATGGAGACACAAGAAAAGTAGAAATCGAATACAAAACAAAAGCAGCTTGACTTTCTCATTACTAAACAAAATCTTTAGGAAATCTAATTTAAAGCCAACGAAACAAAAGATTGACTCCTACAACCCCTGCCCTGTCCCGTCCCAAACCCAACCTCGCTATACGACAAAACACCGAACAGAGACGACACCGTGTCTGAAAACACCGAACAGAGACGACACCGTGTCTGAAAACGACAAGTCGCGCGGTAAATCCTCCGCCTTGCAATAAATGACTTGGACGCGAATCCCCATTTAGTATGGGTTAACACTGAACAAAATCACCTAACCCTTTTGTTTTAATTTATAATTTCGTCTCTGTCCGTCCTCTTCTCTCTTATCTTTTTATATCTCGCGTGAAAGGTTGGACCAAATACCAACGACTTTTCCCTCTCTCTCTTGTTTTCTGCCTGTTTTCATATCGTGAAGATTCTGAAGTTTTAGTTGTTGGGCTTGCCGGAGATCGGGTCTTCCGTCCGGTGTTTGTGTTTAAAAGCTCTAAATCAAATAGTTGGGTGAGAGTTGTGTAGTGTAAGAGTCATTGGGTTAAATCATTGTGTTGTTTGGTTTAATGTGAGTTGTGGTGAGAGACTCATGAGAGCTGGTAGTTGGGTTAAAAAGAGAGAACAGAAAAAGGTAGATTGACTGGTAGCTGTTTGTGTGAGAGAGCGATAAGAGGGAAAGCTGAAACGAAGCTCTAGAAAGGAAAGGGAAAGTTTGTTCTTTTTAATGTTCGTTGAAATTCCAAGTGGATTGTTTCGGATTATTACACTTTTTTGTCCATTAGCTTGATCTAAAAAAAATCCTAACTTGTTAGTTAATTCACTTCATTTGTCTAGTAGTACTCATGCCGGTCGAATTCGATAACTCTTCCACAGCCTCCGGCGAAGCCAGCGTCTCTTCCTCCGGCAACCAGCCACCGCCTTCTAAATCCACAGCAACAGCAAAGAAGAAAAGAAACCTCCCTGGAACGCCAGGTAAAGACAAGAAACAGATTGACTGTGGAAGTCTTCAAAGTCAATATCACTTGTTCCGTTCGATTTGGTTAAATTTGGTTTGTTGCAGATCCAGATGCTGAGGTGATTGCCCTTTCTCCAAAGACTTTGTTGGCTACGAACCGATTTGTGTGTGAAATTTGCAATAAAGGGTTTCAGAGGGACCAGAACTTGCAGCTTCATAGACGAGGCCATAATCTTCCATGGAAGCTCAGGCAAAGATCGAGCAAGGAAGTGAAGAAGAGAGTTTATGTGTGTCCTGAGCCAACTTGTGTCCACCATGATCCATCAAGAGCACTTGGTGATCTTACTGGAATAAAGAAACATTTTTGCAGGAAACACGGAGAGAAGAAGTGGAAATGCGACAAGTGTTCGAAAAAGTACGCGGTTCAATCGGATTGGAAAGCTCACTCAAAGATTTGCGGCACCAGAGAGTACAAATGCGATTGCGGAACTTTGTTTTCGAGGTTTTTTACGATGAAGTTTAATCTTTTATTCTCTGGATAATTTGTTTGATCTCTGTTTTTGGTGTGTTCGGTTTGTGAAGTGTTTCCGGGCTTTCTTTGTGGTGCTTTTGAAGGAGGGATAGCTTTATCACGCACAGAGCTTTCTGCGATGCTTTGGCGGAGGAGAGTGCCAGAGCTCAGCCTCAGGATTCGAATCCACCTGTAGTGAAACAGAATCCAGAATCCCAGCCGATACCTCAAGCTGAGCCATCTTCGCCGCCGGCGTCAGCTCCGATAGCTACTTCTGCTGCTACGGCATCAGCTCTATCGCAGCCCACTACTGTAATTCAATCCTCAGTTCCGGCAGTTCAAAGTCCTGGTATGCTGATTCAAATGTGACAACTTCTTCAATTTTCAGTTTGAATTTTGTCGGTTGTGGTTTTTGTCTCAATAAGCACGAAATCTTTGTTGTTTCTCTGTCTTTTTTAGCATCTTGGAGTCTAGTAGTTTTTGTCTGTTACTAATTTTGTTGTTATTAAGACTAATTGAACACTGTAGATTTTAGGAAGTAATTGAACAGTTAAAGAAAAGAAAATGGCTCTTCATCCAAGTTCTAACTGGGAAATTTAATTTGCACAATCACAAAGCAAAACAAAAGCTAAAACCAAAGGCAGCCCACATCTGCTCAAATGCTAGATAAAAGAAAACCGGTGACGGGTTTAGCTGGGGATAGGGAAGTTTTATTGACTCTGCTTTTTAGTCTAAAAGCTTTCTTACAAAAGAAGAACCGACTTTGCATGTCTTTATTTTTCATGAGATTCATGTGTTCTTCCTTTTTGCTTTTGATCAGAGCTGCCGGAAAATATCAGTCAGATCATAGATGAAGTGCCTGCAACGACAGCGGCATTAGGCTCTGGCAGCAGTACTAGCTCAAGCAGTAATGGAAGTGCCAGCAGTAGTGTGTTTTCTAGTCTGTTTGTTTCATCAACTGCATCGGGGAGTTTACAACCTCATCAAGCTCCTGCATTCACAAACCTAATTCGGGCCATGGCACCCCTTGAGCACGCGACTGACATCCTTCCATCCTCCTCTAATGAACCCATTTCTCTATGTCTGTCCACCAACCAGGAATCGTCATTGTTTGGTGCCACTGGTCTAGAGCACAGGGCATATGCACCGCCACCACAACCAGCTTTATCTGCTACTGCATTGTTACAAAAAGCTGCTCAAATGGGTGCTGCAGCAACAAATGCGTCTTTGCTTCGTGGGCTAGGGCTTGTGTCATCTTCATCATCTGTGCCGCAAGACAATATCCAATGGGGTCAGAGGCAAGTAGAGGCTGAGAAGGCCTCACATTCTCCTGGCCTGGGGCTTGGATTACCTTGTGATGGAGGCTCTGGTTTGAAGGAATTGATGACGGGGACTCCTACAGTGTTTGGTCCCAAGCATGCAACTCTTGATTTTCTTGGACTGGGGATGGCTGCTGGTGGAAGTCCTAGTAGTGGACTGTCGGCTCTAATTACATCGATTGGTGGAGGCCTTGATATGGCCGCAGCTGCAGCATCTTTTAGAAATGGGGAATTCAGTGGAAAAGAAACAGGAAGAAGTTCATGAAGTTCTGCATCTCCATTTGACTAGGGATATCTTAAAAGTGTAAATTCTACTGGCAATAAATTTTGCAGAAGATACAAGTAAGTTAAAGCACCA
Source organism: Erythroxylum areolatum (assembly GCA_024520975.1). Lineage (NCBI taxonomy): Eukaryota > Viridiplantae > Streptophyta > Magnoliopsida > Malpighiales > Erythroxylaceae > Erythroxylum > Erythroxylum areolatum. Next base: position 53,744,522 of record JANIJH010000223.1, on the reverse strand, counting down.
AACATCGCATTAAGGATGGATTGCTCCAATCAAAACAATTCGGATCTTTTTTCAATGGTTCTGCTGCAGAGACGATGCAGAATTGGTGATAAAGCTAAAGGGCAGCAGCCTTTTCTTTTCTCCTATGTGTATTGGCTGTATATCCACTGAATTAAGTTACTAAAGATGAACAACTAAAGGGGCAAATTTGCTGTCTTTGTAAGTACGGCTTTGTCTAAACATCCATATATTCCCGCAATCAAGGGATAAGCAGCTCTAGACGGGCAGTTAATTAATCTGTGGCTGCAAGGAAGGAATCAGACATTCATATATTGCAGCTGATTTATACAATTAGACCAATCTTTTTAATACAATTGCCAAATTATGTACTAAAATTGTTTTTCTAGTATGTTCTTTTCCTAGTATCAGGTTTAGGTCTATGACACTAGATTGGTTAAAAACTGGAGCAAAGTTTTGCTTCATGGAACTTTATATGATTGCCAACTTGTGTACTAATTTAGTTTTATGTTGGTGGAGACCAAAGGCAAGTTTTTTTTTTTTAATTTGGTCCATTTGGGAATTTAAGACAATCTTTTGGTAAAACTTAAATCTAGCGTTACTCCTGATGATCAGATAAGAGGAGTCAATGAGCTTCAACGTGTTTCTCGTCTCATTTACATAAGTATTCAGAGTTCTTAACTGTTTCCAAGTTTCGTTGAACTCTTCCATTCTTGTCGTTATTTGACTTCTATACCTTCTTCTGAGAAGTCATTTCTTCCCTGAAATGTATGCCCGTCTTGCGCGTCAGGTTAAATGCCTTTACTCTGGACATTGAGTTCGTTTTTCTTAAACTCATACTATAGCCTTCCGAGTTCTATTCTGTCCTCTCTTCATACAAGAAAAGTCATCTTGATTGCGTGATCATGGCTTTCAGGACATTTCAGTACTGTTTCATTTTCCTTGTCATGGGATGTAAGCTGAAAATTATAAAGGAGGTCGAGTCAGAATCTAGACCTGGTTCACATATAGCTGGCTTAGCTATAGCTAGTTGGACCACAGGACCAAAAACATCCTATCTTGAACTCAACATCCTATCTTGAACCAAAAACATCCTATCTCTTAGCATTGAGGGTTGATCATAAAACTTTATAGTCATAGATGCCTTAAATCAAGCGAAGTCTGAAACGCTGAGAGCAGAAAAGGAAAAATGAAATGCTCCTTGATATAAAGAAGGAAATTAAACAGATGGAATAATCCGTTGAAGTCCAATCTCAGATTGTCTTTAGTTCTTGTCGTTTTCCAGTTCCTACGTACACATCTACAGAAGCTAGAGGATTATTCTCGTCCTCTTCCCCTTGTCCTTACCTTCTGATCTACGTTTCCTGCTTTGTTTTCTTGACGTCTGTTACGTAAACAAACGAACTGGCACTTGGATTTAACTTGCTAAAACTATAATAATGTCAGACGCACATGTGACGCATGGATCGTTGAAGAGTCATTTCTGCAGTGGCAAACCTGTCCAAGAGGCCAGATTTGTCGTGTACGATTAATTGCGTGTCCTGGGATCTAGATCCCGGAGCAAGTAATTGAGCCTCTACCGCTTGCTCCGAAATTTATTAAAGTAAAGCGTTCATTTTGCGTTAGAAATCAACAATATTATTCACTTCAAGTGTCTGTCTCTTGACTTATAAATTTGCTGAGGGAATTATTCAAATCAAGTGAGTAATGAATTTTACCAAGTAAGAGGAAACAAAGTTAACTTCTTGTAATTTTGCAGTACTAAGAACATGACAAACTGACAAGGAAGCAAGAAAGCAAATTTCAGGAAACGAAACGAAACCAAGATGACACATGGATAATGGTAATAGTGCCGACCTCAAATCATCAGCTATTGAAGCTGCTCTGACCAGAGAAGTTTTTCAGATATATCATGTGAGTGTTTCAGTAAACACTGATATGAGTAGATGGATGGATAGATTATGCTGGTAGGGGTAATTATGCAGTAGCTACTGAAATTGTCGGCCTAGCATTTATTGCTTTGCCTATTTGTGTCCTTTATGAATTATTGTATTACCATTGATCTTTGTTAAATTTCAATGCAAGAAGAAACTAACAAAAATATAGTATAAGGTTTATTAATAGGATATAATTAAATGTAATATTATTTTATCGTTTGAGGCAAGAGTTTATAATAGAATAAAATAAGATGAAAGAAGAGAGTTTTATATTATATTTCATTATATCCTAAACAATAAAAGTAAAAACCTCCAAATTTGAAAGGTTTAAGATGAAATGTAAAATGATAAATAACTTTACACTATATTACATTATAAATTCTTTATCTAAGCAATATTTCATTATGTTATACTATAAATTTTTCCATCCTTCATAAATAACAATTTTCTAATATTACGTCTATTTATATTTCATTTCATTATAAAGTATTTTATTTTATTATATTCTATTCTATTTTATTAAACACCTTACATTTAACTAAACATAATTTAAGACTCTAACATGGGATTTGCAGATACGACCCAAGAAGATTGAAAAGCCCAATTATATTGAAAGTAATTCAAGTGTCTTTGATTCTTGACGCTTCATGTTTATCAAAGTCCAAACTTCCTAGATACTTCGACAGAGCCAATGGGCCAAATTTATTAATGTTTGGTGCTTACAACCCGACCATGGACAATCTGATTCTGATCAAACGTCACGGTTCTGGTTCACATCTCCTTCCAATATTACGAACTAACGACCTACCACATGTTGAAACATCAAGAATGGACCCATACTTGGTCACATCTAATTGGTTCCTTCACATACTACTTAGTTATCTAAGCAAAATCTAGCCTAATCATGGCCAAAACCCCATTGCCTAAATCTCTAAAATATCCTCAATACAACAAAGAAGAACATCCGAAGCCCACATTCAACGGTAAAAAACGAAGTCTTCACAGGTACTTCCTTCCAGTAGTGCGTCTTAACCCAATAATTAGCGTCGGTATCAGGGTATCATATTTTTGTCTTCACTCTCTTCATCTCTGTCGCCACGTGCTTTGTTAGGTTATCTGTAAATCCTAAGCTCAGCTAACAGGGAAATATCTCTCTTGGTGGGAGACATAGATTTGAAGGATAAGCTCCGACCCAGAAGACCAATCTTCGGAGTTCCTTTGTTTCTAGCATTTTTCGTCGTCAAGTTTCTTTTTTTCCGGTACAACCCCCAAAAGGTGGCTTCTCTTTCTACCTTCTATCCATTTTCTTCTTTCCAAGAATTGGTTTTTATTACCTTCTAACATTATTTTTGACATGGGATTAGTTGGCTTGAAGTTAAACCTCATTTTGTTTCCATTTTAGGTTCGTAAAGTAATGGGCTTTTTACTATTTTTGGTAACAGGGTGGTTGAATCGAGAGTATATTGGTTTAAAGAGATAAGATGCCAACTGGGGTTCTTTCGAAACTGAATTTTGGGTTTAGGAGAGCGGTAGTTGCCAGAAATTCAGTTTCCTTTTATTCTAATTCTATAGAATCGTCATCAAGGCGCTCCTTTTCTGCAAATCCGATGGTGGCTTCTGGTTCTAAGGTTGTTTTTCCTGATGAGCTGCTTACTTCTTGCGGAAATGGATTGGATATTACAAAACCAAGTGGTGTTTTCTTTGCTGATAGAAGTCGTGTAAGTTGCGTCAGAGCTAGTGTTAGAATGGGAAATACAGAGTTACCAAATAATCGATTGGTTTCTGGGTGCTCCACGTTTGATGCTATGCGCAGGAGTAGTCACGCCAATGCTTTAGTTCTTGTGCCACTTATGAGAAACATCCACTCTTCTTCTGTGTGTTATTCTGCTGGTCCTGCTCACGACGTGTCGTTTGATGGGAATTCTCGGGAGGAACAGCTGGACTCCAATATGATATCTGGCCAGTAGGTTATCATCTCTTTCTGAGTGACTTGCTATGGAATCTGGTTCAAGTTTTAGAATTATAATGTCGATTGTTTTCATTATTTGGATATTTTATGCTTATTGCTTAATGAATGGTAAGTGAAGGTATAAACTTTGGATACTATACAGAATGGTCTGTAACAGATGAATTAGGTTTTCGTTCTCGTGTTAAGGCTAGAATTTTTCGTGGTTACAGATTATTGAAGCTGCATTCAGGATCATGCTACCTGCCTCATCCTGATAAAGAACAAACAGGTGGGGAAGATGCTCACTTTATATGCGATGATGGACAAACCATTGGTGTGGCAGATGGTGTGGGCGGTTGGGCAGATGTAGGTATTAATGCTGGAGAATATTCTCGTGAACTTATGTCTAATTCAGTGAAGGCAATCCAAGAGGAATCCATGGATTCAATCGACCCAGCCAGGGTATTGGAGAAGGCCCACTCCCGCACAAATGCTAACGGTTCCTCAACAGCCTGCATAATTACTTTGGCGAAGGAGGTTGAATGATTCTTGCTTGAATTAACTAATTAATAATCCATTTCTTCTTTCCTTTCGAATGATTTTTACTGAACTCTTCTATGGTTGCTAATCAATTTTCATTCAATGTGCTTGAGATGGCATCTTTTAGGAGAGTCACTAGTTCAAACTTCAATACCAAACAGTAGAATAGATACTTGGCTTTTACCATTGGTACATGAATTCTTCAAGGGGTTGACCATTTTGTCTGGACCAGATAATGTTCGAGTTCTGCTTTTTCTTATAGTTCACTGTATGTGCTAGATTGTTGTAGAATATACTGTTTGAGACTCTAGATTTATGTGGAGCACTTGTTGCAACAGGGATTACATGCTATTAATCTTGGGGATAGTGGGTTCATGGTGGTTAGAGATGGATGCACCATTTTCCAGTCCCCAGTACAACAGCATGGTTTCAACTTTACCTACCAACTTGCGAGCGGCCATGAGGGTGATCCACCCGGCTCTGGCCAGGTCAGTTCTCTCTTTTGACTGGAACGTCATGCCAAATTTTCAAGTTATGCTGCAGTTTTTTATAATCTGCATAGTCTTTAATATTTTCACAGTTGAATTAATAGTTTGTATAACATCTTGTGAGTTAAACGATGTAACCTTTCTTTTAGTGACTGAGTTTACCAAGAACACTCTTACCAAAATTTCTGGCAGGTACTCCATTTTCACTTATTCTCTGCCAATTTTGTCTTTGAAATTAAGAACAGGAAGTAAGAGATTGAGTTGGCAGCAGCATCTGACATTATGGCTAGTTTGAGGAGTTAATGTGATTTGCATCTCTGTTTTGGTTCAAGATTGATGCTTCAATTTTGATGAGAAAATTAGTAGCGAACAAGTTTTATAAGTTATTTTCCATATGTCGTTCAGTTGCATTAGAAGTTTGAATTGGTAAAATCAGTTGATTACCTGAATCAAACATCATTTTGGAACGACAAATTTCAGGTTTTCAATATTCCTGTTGCTCCTGGAGATGTCATTATTGCTGGAACAGATGGATTATTTGACAACTTATACAGCAGCGAGATTACTGCTATTGTTGTTCAGGCTGTAAGAGCTGGACTAGGACCCCAAGTAACAGCTCAGAAGATTGCAGCTTTGGCACGACAACGAGCACTGGACAGGAGTCGACAGACACCATTTTCTGCGGCTGCTCAAGATGCAGGGTACCGCTACTATGGTGGCAAACTTGATGACGTTACTGTTGTTGTTTCATATACAACCAGCTCCAGCAATGTGTGACCAGTCTTCTACCATATGCCCTAGCTGAAATATTCATGTGTATCGTTTATGTTGATCTGGCTTTAGAGCCCCTGATCCGTCCTTTTGCTTAGATGCCCCAGACACAGAGTCATTTGATTGTCCATGTGTTCTTAGTCCAACTCAATTTTGATAAATGAACCTTCTTTCATTCTTTTTCATGCTGTATTTATTGATGATTAATACTTATTATTTGTCAAGATTTACTAACATAATGTAAAGAGAGAAGAAAATTTAAAACGAAATTACAGATTAATTTCATAAATAATCAACACAATTAATTTGTAATTTCGTGTTAAATTTTCTTCAGTTGGTATAGAGCTGTAAATTTTCCTTTTAGGCAATCAACACAAGTGTCAAAATTAGAGAAGTTTAAATAATGCATAATAATTTCTTTAATTAACCTCTCCATTCTCTCCTTAAAGATATGTCCTAATTGTTTATGCCATAACATAAAAGATTTTTCAGCAACTCTCCCACATTTCTTTCCAACAATAGCATTAACGTCATTATGTGGTCGGTCAAAACGAGAAGAATTAACAATTAGCATAAACAATCCATCATGCATAATTGCAGAACCGATAACAGCAGAATCATAGTACAAAACAATATTATTATTGATCATATGGAAAATGTATTCACATCTGTGTAAAACAGAAACTGAAATCAAATTCCTTCTCATAGAAGGCACATAAATAATATCTTTCAAAAGCAAATCATGTTCACTACTCAACTTCAAGGAAACTACTCCTATGTGCTCAACATTAACATTAAATCCATCTCCTAGTTGCACCGTCAACTCCCCTTTATTTGGTTTCCGCTTGCTTTTAAACTCCTGCAATGAATTCGTTACATGAATAGTTGCACCAGTGTCTAATCACCATGAATTAGGAGGAACATCAACCAGATTTGATTCAAAATAAACAAAGATTTGAGATATACCTTTCTTCTTTGTCAACCAGTTCTTAAACTTCTTACAGTCACGCTGCCTATGCCCATGTTCTTTACAAAAGTTGCAGTGTCCATTAAAAACAGGCTTGTGCTTAGCACCAGATTTCTCACCAGGCCCAGAAAATAATGCAGGTTTATCATTCCCTTTCTTCTTAAATTGAGGCTTACGCTGCTTGTTTTTGTAAAATTTCGTCTCATCACCACTCTTGTGAGAAGTGTGATGAATATTGTGGGACTGTCCTTTCTTCATAATATGCTTCTCTTGAATAAGAATGGAAATCAGCTCATCAATACTCCATTCATCTTTCTGAGCATAATAAGTAGTATTGAGAACATCAAACTTAAATAGAAGATATTTAAATACTTGCCAGATCAAATAATCCTCTCCCAACACAACTTTCATGGCCTTTAACTTGTTATACCATTTCACAAGCTTCATAACATGCTCACGAACACCACCCACATCATCATACTTGGTCTTAGACAATAAAGACAAGTAATTAGACTTTTCAGTCTTATCAAACTTCTGGAATTTTTCACCA
>JANIJH010000223.1:53568598-53584995 GCA_024520975.1 Erythroxylum areolatum | reverse complement strand
GATTCTATCTACTCCCGGGCATAGTTCCATCTTGTTGAAGGTTCTATAGGACAAGTTCCTATTGGGTCTCCCATCATACAATCTGCTGACCGAGAATTATGGCCAAATTGTGAGACAATGACACAATTGTCTTCAATTGCTCGAATATTGAACATCAAGAGTGAAAGGCATATCCCGGATCGTAGTTTTGATAAAATTATGGAGTGGTATAATGAATCATTGCCTGTTGAGCATACAATGGTTGACAGTCTTTACAATATGAAGAAACTTATTAGGGGTCTTGGTTTGCCAATTGAAAAAAATTGATTGTTGTCAAGTGGGATGTATGTTGTATTGGGGAGATGATGTGAACTTAGAAGAGTGCAAATTTTGTGGTCAATCGAGGTTTAAGCCAAGAAAGCGTTCAATGAAACAGAAATTAGTCCCATGGAAACGGATGTATTATTTCCTGCTAACTCCAAGACTACAGAGACTTTATGCTTCTGTTGTGACTGCATCTCACATGAGGTGGCATGCTGACCACGAACAGGAAGATGGAGTAATGCGTCATCCAGCAGATGCACTAGCATGGAAACATTTCAATGAGACCCATGTGTCCTTTGCAGTTGAAAGTCGGAATGTTCGGTTGGGATTGTCGATGGATGGATTCCAACCTTTTGGTCAATCCGGGCAGCAATATTCTTCATGGCCAATTATAATAACTCCTTATAATTTGCCTCTGTGGATGTGTATGAAAGAGGCTTATATGTTCTTGACAGTTATTGTGCCAGGACCAACAAATCTGAAGCAAAAAATTGATGTTTATTTACCACCATTGATATCAGAATTGCAGCAGCTTTGGGAATATGGTGTGCAAACATATGATGTATCTCTGAAACAGAATTTTATAATGAGAGCGACTTTAATGTAGACCATTAGTGACTTTTCAACTTTTGCTATGTTATCTGGTTAGAGCACAGCGGAGAAATTGGCGTGTCCTCATTGTGACAATGATTCTGATGCATTTTATCTTCCAAACGGGGGTAAAATAAGTTAGTTTGACAATCACAGAAAATTTCTTCCTTCTGAGCATCAGTTTAGGCGCAATAAATATAAGTTCATTAAAAATAAGATGGTCAACACACCACCTCCTCCGTTAAAGCGTGATGAAGATATTTTGCAAGAGATTGAGGAATTGGGCTTACTGAAAGTAATCGAATTTGAAGCCAATAAAGTAAATACAAGCATAAGTGAAAATTTTGGTTGGCAAAAACGAAGCATATTTTGGGATCTACCACATTGGAAAACGAATTTGATACGTCATATTCTAGATGTGATGCACATTGAGAAAAACTTTTTCGACGACTTGTTCAATACCATTATGAACATTGAAGGGAGGACAAAAGACAATGCAAAATCTAGAGCTGATTTGCAACTTCTGTGTAGAAGACATGAGTTACATAAAGATCTTCGTACCGGTAAATATCCAAAAGCATGTTACACGTTGGACAAGAAATAAAAGGAGCTTTTGTGTGAATGGTTGAAAGGTCTAAAGTTTCCTGATGGTTATGTTTCAAACCTGTCTAGGTGTGTAGATATCAGGAAGCACAAATTATTTGGCATGAAAAGTCATGATTGTCATGTATTTATGCAAAGGCTAATCCCAATTGCATTTCAGAAGTTGCTACCTTCTAAGGTATGGGAAGCTATAACAGAGTTAAGCTTGTTTTTCAAAAGCTTAACATCATCTGAAATTAATTTAGATGAAATGGAAAAACTAGAGAATGAAATTCCAGTTATTTTGTGCAAGTTAGAAGGGTTTTTTCCTCCAAGCTTCTTTGACTGTATGGAGCATCTACCGGTGCATTTACCACACGAAGCAAAATTAACCGGTCCAGTTCAACATCGATGGATGTATCCATTTGAGAAGTAACTTAACTACTATCATATCCTTACCCAATTTTACATGCTTTATGTAGAAAACATTGTAATAACCATTTTCTCTAATATAGGTAAATGCATCATTTAAAAAAAATGTAAGAAACAAAGCCAGAGTTGAAGGCTCAATATGTAATGCTTATTTAGTTGAGGAAGCTAGTACGTTTTGTGGACATTATTTTGAGCCTCATATGCACACAAGAGCAAGACAAGTTCCTCGTAATAACAATGGGGGCAGAACAAGTGGTTCGGATGGGAACTTGTTAATTTTTACATATCCTGGACGAACTTATGGACGTGCCACAAGAAGAATGTTAACAGATGAAGAAATTGAGGTTGCACATGGTTACATTTTATTGAACTATCAGGAGGTTCTACCATTCATGTAGTAAGTTGAACACATGATTTCCATATGTTAAAATTGGGGTGTACATTACTGACAGATGTCATTATTTATTCAGATTGTACGAGGCATTGTTACACGAGCTAATGTCGGGTATTACACAGGATGATATGAATAACGAAGTAGGAAAACACTTCCCTCGATGGCTTGAGCGATATGTAAGCTCTCACTAACATATATTCTTATAGTTAAAAACCATGTTCAAATATTCTCATGCCATTGTACTCTTTGCTATGCTACTTAATTTTACGTAGGTCGTCGAAAATCCAATACAGAACAAGTTTATTTATGATCTTGCAAAGGGACCTCTGCGAACTGTTAAATCATATCCGGTGTAATTTGTGAATGGATACAAATATCATACAGAATCTCATAGGCATAACATATCAACAATAAACAGTGGTGTTTCGATACAGGGAGAATTGATGGACTATTATGGGAAAACAATTGAGATACTTGAAGTTGAGTACCCTGCTTTGCCAGTTAAGCGATGTGTGATATTTAAATGTGACTGGTATGACACGACACCAAATGTAGGAACAAAAGTGCATAGCTGATACAATTTAGTTGAAATCAACTGTCGCAGAAGATTGAGACAATTTGAGCCTTTCATCTTAACTATGCAATCGAAACAGGTTTGTTATGTTCCTTTTCCAAGCTTACGACGAGATAAGACGGATTGGTTGGCGGTTTGCAAAGTGAAACCTAAAGGTGTTTTTGAATTAGATGCGGAGAGCGTATAACTGACAGTGAATCGTTTCAGGAAGATGTCACCTGTGTCAATGCATCTGTCACGTATGACGATAATGAACCTTTGAACGATCCATCTAACACATATGTTGACATTTCATCAGGAGAGTCTGACGAGGGTCAGACATCTGAAGAGGAGGAGGAGTTTGATTCTTATTCTTCTGAAGAGGAAAATGATTGTAATTTACAATTAAGTTCAGATAGCGATTAATTTCTGTTTGTAATTGACTATTGTTATATAAGAAATACATTGTTTCTTTTAATCATTACAATTCGTTTTCAAGGAATGTCGACATGGCGAATGGTTCCTGACGGTAACAATTCTTTTCGTTAGGAGGAATGTGGCAAAATTGTCCAAACCCAAGGAATCAACAATGTAGGAAATATTGTTGGTTCATACACTAAGAAGCGTTTGTCGTCGATAGCCGATCTTCTACTAAAGGTGTTTAATATGATTCTTATAACGTCTCTGTCCTTATTATGTATATCTCATTTCCTTTGTCCAAGTTATTATACAAAATAATAATTGATGGTCTATACTTCATGTTGTTCTAAGCTTCCTCTATTCTCAAAGAAGATATGTATGTTAATAGAGGGCAAGGCAATGACACAACGGCCTGTAAACGTTTACGAAAATCGATTATTGTGGAAGATTCGTTAATTCCTCATTCCGGGTTTGGGCAATCACGTATGCATTCATTTTCAAGTTTTGGTTTGTTTATCACATGTCTAATAGCACGATGTGAAAAGTTAATAAAGGTTTTTGACATTGTTAGGTACATTTGCTCCCCTTCCTCGTAGTTCATCGGAAGAATTCCTCTTCCATACGACGAGCAACGACTCATTCACTGTTTCCCATGGAAGTATAGATATAGCTGAAATGTTAATGAATGGAAGTGTTCCAAACCTTACACCAGATGGAAGAAGTCTGACTGTTTCCAAAGCTTCGTTTGAACGTGCTAAGACCCTTCTAGGAAATCCAGACATCGGGGACTCATTTACTTTTAACAGATTCCTACGTCACATGGAATCAAACATAATAATTATATCATGCAATACATTATTAGACTAAGCTTAAAAGTTGATTTCAGGATGTATCCGTATGAATTTGTAATACAATGCATAATTATTTGATTGTTGATGTTGATTTGTTGTCGTTAACAACTTGTTGACATTCAATTCCATTGCCTTTTTTCCTTTGGCACATATATGTATATATTGTGTAAAATATTGCATTCAAATTTTTATATATGTAGAGAATTCGATAAACATTGTATTTTAGGTAACAATATGGGACCAAAGAGACAGAGCAAGGTTATGCGACCACGGTTTAGACGGATGTTTGGAGGAGCTTATTGTGAAGGTGGATCATCACAGTCTGCTACTCGCACTGACTCACTTACTCCTCCTACACACCCGACTCCTTCAGATGAGCCATCACCTCCTGCTCCTCATGCTACACCATCCCCTTCGCCAACTCATATATCATCCAATACCTCTTTGGTGGATGGAGACGTCCGCTAGCCTAGATCAGTCGGAGATGATGGGAGGAGGTATATCACAATTATCAATGATCAGTAAGTCAAATACATTAATCTTTATTTGCTTTACTATAAGCCTTAGGTTTTCAATTCTTTTCTAGACTCCAATTACTCTTTATTTTAGGCTGGTTCCGTCTGGAATGAGTTCCAGACATATGACTTCCACATTTAAGGAAAGGATTGATCCTGAGGGTTATGCGTGGAAGAATATATCTGAGGCTACAAAACAATTTTACTTTCAGGAGTTTGAGGTACAATAAATATTTATTTTCACTTTATATTGATTTATATAGTCTAATTAGATAAATAGTATAACATTATATATAATAGTCTTTTTTTCTTCTTCATTCAGAAAGAATTCTTCTGGGAATCTTGTTAGGACGCGAGCATATATAAAATATGGGAGAAGCAAGCTCGCACACGTTATCCCGACTTCATTAACGCATTACACAAAGCTGGTGCATAACCTCGTTATATTTCAGAGGCAATTTGGAGTCGTCGGCTGGAGTATTGAGCATCACCTGTGGCTATGTCCATCTCAGGGCGTAACTCGGCCAACAGACGTGGAGGTCCGGGTAAAGAGAGTCTTCCCGTACATACGGGAGGATCCATAAGGCACCAGGAGCATGTAGATAAACTTGTAAGTATCTCAACTTTACACTTATTTTGTAACTATTTTGCTTTGTTGTATTATAGATAATGATAATAGTATAAATGTCTGGTGCCATTAATGGCTGTGGTGAGTTATTTTCTTTGTTCAACAGGGGGCAAATATCATACAAATAGAGGAAACTCTGCCGAAATTTTTTTGAATAGTAGTTCACATGTAACAGTTTAGGTTTTTCATGTAGGAAAAGTCATTGGGCATCAAGCCTACACCAGTTCAATTGTTTTTGCACACTCACACAAAAAGCATGATGGAGTCACTTTCATCAACAACCGATGTAGAGAACTAAATGTATGTCAACTTAATCCATTTTTCAATGTCTTAATAATGATCCCTTCCTTATAATGTAAACATTGCTTCCTTATAGGATCAATTACAACAAACTTTTCATCGGCAGTCTTAGGAGGAAGAACTTGTTGATGAGACTCAGATGTATCTTGAAGCGGTAGGTGGTAGGGACCGTCGTGGCAGGATATTCGGCCTAGGTTCATATGTGAACACATGCTATTCGCAATCTTCCATGTCCAGTACAGCTGCATCTACTAGGCTAGTGAACAACAACGAAGTCATCAAGCTTCGAGCTACAGTGCAAATATTGATGGACAAGATAGCTCATTTGGAAAAGGACCGGACAGAGCAAATGGAGCAACGGATGAGGATGAGAGAGCAGGATCAACGGATGAGAGAGCAGATGGAGCTGATGGCTCGCATGAGAGAGGAGATGGAACAGTTGAAGGAAAAGCTTAAAGACGAGCCCCCGCGATCACCAAGACCATAGATAGTCTAACTCATTATGTTTCAATCACAAACATAAGAATTTATGTACACTTTAATGTGTTTATTATCAACTTTGAATCAATTTAAATTCTTTTAATTATATATCATCATTTAATTTTCTGATTACACAAATTAATTTTGTATCTACAGATTGGTGAAAACTCTTGCATATTACTAGACTAGTTAACAAGTGTCTTCAAACCTATTACTGATGGAATCCCACAGACCGTCGGTGAAAACAAAATGCATTTATCAATGGAAACTATTATACCGTCGGTGAAAACAAAATGAATTTACCGACGGAAACTGTTATACCATCGATAGTAACAGACATTTTACCGACAGTTAATGGCAACCTGTATTGTTGGTACCTCTCACCGATGGATTGTATACCGTTGGTCACATTATGTTAGCCGTTGTAATTCACCGACGGAAATTTTTAAAATTTTCGTTACAAACTATACCAACGGAACATAAACTGTCAGAAAATTTACTGTGTTACGTTCGTTAATACACCGACGGTTATGTTCGTCGGTATGTATTACCGACGACCGTTTTAACGACGGTATTGGGCGACAAAAAATTTCGTCAGAACTTTTTGTACCCGACGGAACTATCGCGTTTTCCGTCAGCAAACGACCTATTTCTTATAGTGGTATGGTCCATTCTTGATGATATCCCAAAGATCAACATGTGTAGATTCGATGAAGAGCTGCATCCTGTCCTTCCAATAATGATAATCCTCACTATTGAACGTAAGAGGTCTTGTGACGGAGGCATCTTCAGCTATAAAAACATGTGATTCAGCAATGGATCTTTGCCCTCACTTTGTAAAGGTGGTTCTTGGAAACAGAGCTCTGATATCAATTGAAGTAAATCACACGTTAATATATAATTCATGTACAATATACATAGTACACAAGAAGGGGGTTGAATTGTGTATTCTTTTCGTGAATACAAAAACTTTGATATTTCTATGAAAAAGAAACTTTTTCAAATGTTAAAGAATACCACAAATGTTATACAAAAATAGTTACGTAGTTAAATCGCAAATAGCTTTTATAAACTTGTATAAGAATAAGAGAAGTTAAAAGTGAAGAGTTAGAAGATAGATGCTACTATTTTTATACTGGTTCACCCCAAACTTTGGGCTGTGTCCAGTCCTCAGAGTTCTTATGAGATTTCACTATATTTCATCAAATTTACAAGTATTCTTTCTTCCCTTCTATAGCCTCTTCAGGTCTCTTACACTGAGTATTCTTTCTGCTATCTTAGCCTCTCCAAGCTCTTAACCTTTTCTTTCTCTCACTAGAAAGATATTGTGAGCTTTTTGTTATAGTAGAGTTTGCTCTCTTGTATCGCAATTTGAATACAGAATTTTTGTAAGTAATAACTTGAAAAGCTAAAGATTGTTCAGTCTTTGACTACGACTGGTATTTATAGCCTAAGTCTCCAACTGCTTCTTGCTTCTTGATAACCGTTATTTAGTTGAGTTTTGTAATCAACTCCAACTGACTAACTATCGACATACTAGAGTGTCTTCATCTTTGTATCGTCTGTGTTTTCAACTTTTTCTGTGTTTTGAACTTCTTCTGTGTTTTGAACTTCTTATGTATTTTCCGCTTCTTCTGTATTTTTCGCTTTTTTCTGTGTTTTCAACTTCTTTTATCTTTTTACTGCACGCTTATCACACTCATCAAAACAGTTCATTTATTTCAAACATTATTATTATTTGATTATCAACAAAATTAATAAACGTGAAGTCTTTTTGACTTAACAATTCTCATCCATCTTCAGCTCTTCAAATTGTACAACTAATATTTGTAGGTTCGACGCTATCACAGATTTTGACCCTTCATGAATAATTTGCAAAGTATTCCACGCTTCTTTAGCTGTTTCACAAGCTGATATCATTGAGAAATGTCCCTCATCAACAGCACTGAATATCACATTCATTGCTTGTGAATTTCCAAATGCACTTTCTTCTGCGACTCTTGTCCATTCAGATGGATCTTTTTGAACCATCTCTCCTTTATTGTCAGTAATTATCAGATGCGTCCACCCATGTATTACCGAATGCCAAGCTTTGTTATCCTGAGCTTGGATGAAGACTCTCATCCGTGATTTCCATGTAGTGACCTGATAATCGATGTTCCTTCTCTTATAGCCATGTTTGCGAAACTAGGATCTGCACCAACTTGTTACCAAGTTCTGAATAGGTGACCTTGCTCTGATACCAACTGAAAAACCGAAGGGGGTTAATTGTTTCGCAAACTTCTTTAGCACGGACAAAAATAAAAGCAAGCAAGACTGAAAAAATAAAAATATCAAAAATTTGGTAACGTAGTTTGATAGACCTTGCCTACGTCTGCGGGACCCTCACCCAACCTAATAACTTTCATTGAAGTACAATAGATTTATCCAAGGCTTTACTGAGCTGACACTACTCAACTCTTGACATTATTCCTCAACCTCACTTCTCATGAAAGAATTTTACACTCAATAGTACAACCACCTCGTACTAACCTCAACAAAGGATTTTCTCAACAACTTTTAATGAAAAAACAATAAATAAAAAACTCAAGTGATCAATCAACTAAGAACAAAATAATAATACACTTGAGATAAAAAGAAGACAACTTCTCATTGAGTTCTGCTCCACTGAAATAGATCTGAAAGTCGTCGTAACAACAACATGCATTCACTAACCCACTACACCGTGACTTTCTTCACTGTAGCATCTATCACTCACCAAAAAATTGTTTAGCTATCTTCCAAGACACACATACAACTGCAGTCAGTGTTTCGTTGAACAACTAATTTATATAACTCTATCCCACACATACACACATTAACTTCGTTACTGCACACGCACCTCCAGCAATGTTACCTCACACACTCACCTTAGAGATAGAGCACACTTCAGAGACCTTGAATGCAATCCTTTAATTAATTAGAGCCCCACCGCAACGTTGATTTCAATCAACAATAAATGCACTCCACTACACCAAGGACTTACAATAAATGCACTCCGCTACTTCAAGGACTTGTCTCACACATAACACACGTATATTCATTGACAATTAATGCATACTTGTTGTATGCCATACACGCACATCATTCTTCTATCTCCAATTAAAGCACACGTCAATTGGCAATGGACTTCTACTACTAATAGAAGACGTAGATCAACCTCAAGGCTAGAGACGTTTGCTAAATGCCGCACCCAAATCAGAGATGGACTTCTACCGTTAGTAGGAGATATGCACAAATCCCAGACACCCTAAAAATCCTACTTCAACCAAATAACCACAACTTTAATTCCACCACACAACAACCTCATCTTTTTTAATTTTATCAATCCACAAGTAACAACCTCATCTTTTTAATTTCATCAATTCACAAAATTCGCAAATCCAGCAGTAATTTAATTTCAATATCACCGTAATGATAGACTCCAATGTACCACTATAATTAAGATTTTATATGTCCAATTAAAATATTAAATTCATATAAAAGATATGTACAATATATCCTAACAATATTGTGATAGGGAGCTCAAATCTAAAGCAAATAAATTCACTGAAGCTAATGTTGAAGACGCATTTCAAGTTGAAGGATCTTGGAGACTTGAGGTATTTTCTAGGCATAGATGTTCACATAAATGAAGAATGAATTTCACTTTACCAAAGAAAGTATACCCTAGAACTGCTGGAAGAATTTGGACAGCTTGCGGCAAAGCCTAGTTCTATTCCGGTAATAGTGAATCAAAAATTCAAGCATGAGGAAGTAGGTGTATTGAAAGATGCGACTGTGTATAGGCAGTTGGTTGGAAAGCTTATGTATCTAACATTAACGAGGCCTGATATTAGCTATGTTGTCCACGTATTAACTCAGTACATGGATAAACCAGCAGATGTTCATCTCAGTGCAGCATTTAAAGTTCTAAAATACTTAAAAGGCAGACTTGAGCAAGGACTTTTTACGTCAGCACAATCTCAGTTGGGATTGACAGGTTATTGTGACAGTGATTGGGGAGGATACATTGAAACAAGGAAATAACTTACTGGTTATCGTACATTCGTTGGAGATTCTCTTGTTAGTTGGAAATCCAAGAAGCAAAACACGGTTTCTAGGAGTTCTACTGAAGCAGAGTGTAGAGCGATGACTTCCGCAACTTGTGAAATCATATGGCTGACTCATCTGTTAAGAGATTTTTGCATTCAACCTAAACATCCCACTGTCCTCCATTGTGACAATATGTCTGCTATGCATAGTTCCAAAAATCCAGTGCTTCATAAGAGGACAAAGCACATAAAAATGGATTGTCATTTCATAAGGGAAAAGATAGCAACTGGCGCGATTAAACCGGAATTCATAAGGACGAAAGAATAATTGGCAGACTTTTTTACAAGGGCCTTGCATTCCACACAATTTAATCTGCTACTTAGCAAGCTGAACTTGACTAATAATCATGTTCATCTTGAGGGGGGAGTGTAAAAGGAGTAGCTGCAGAGAGACTAGTAGTAATAGCAAGACTTGTAAATTATAATTGGTTTTTTGTTAATTAGTTTAGCATTTTGTTTGTTAGCTGTAGAATTAGTCAGAAGACTTATAATCACTTGTAAAACAGAGTATGGAGTGTTCTTATAAATAGAAGCAGTTAAGCTTCTAATAATACAAGTTGACATATTCCAGAAAACTTTCGTCTAGTCTCTACAAACTTCATAACCGTTAGCTGTAAAAGCTGCCATTGGACATTCAAAACCGCCTGCATTACCAAGCTTTTCCCAACCCGTTCTCACAACGTTGCAGCACAGGTGTGCTTGATGATAAATTGAACCATTTGGTTGAACAGTGCTATAGCTATTTGTTATTCGTAAGGGCATAGTGTACTGATATTTGTCAGCATCTTTGTTTCACAATGATTTTTTTTCCCTAGCTTGTATTGAATATTTTGATCCTTAAAGAGGGAAAACGAATGTTAGCAAAAAATGAAAAGAAATGAAACATTTTTGCCCGAAATCCATTATGGTTTCTCACATGTTGGATTCATGCTTTTCAAATCATGTTTGTATCAGCATCGACTCATTTTGGAGCAATTGGAAAGCAATGATAGAAGTGTATTCCCCTTTTGTATCTAACATGATTATTAATTGGGGTCCTCCAAGAATGAATGATATTTTTGCTTGCATAATTTTGTAATGGAAATTCAGCCTTTGAAAGTTCGTAGTTACCGGTAACATAGCTTTGTAATGCTGAAATGAAATAGGTGAACTGTGCAAGTTTTTATCCTCTTCAGGTAAAGATTTTGTTTATATGCAATTCTGAATCTGGCAGGGTGATATCAATGCTGCTCTGGGGAATATGACGGAGGATGATTGGAGGTGGCACATGTACGATACTGTTAAAGGAGATTGGTTAGGCGTGCTTCTTGTTTTGCTCTACGATAATGTTCTCCTTCTTTGGTCTGTATTATCTAGTCTTTCGAAGCACTATTCTAAAGCATTTAGACTAGCCAGCAGAAGTTTTATCTTCTATATTTGTTTATCTTCCTACGAGAAATGGAAATTTTCAATACATATAACGATTATAATGAGCTTATGCTGGTGAGCAGCTTGACTACTTGGATACTTGTAGTCTTAAAACTTTGTAATTATGTAGATACTTATTTCACAGCATTAAAGGTGGAATTGTTCTTTCCATTTGGAACATGGCCTATGATAATTGCCTATGGGCCTTTTGGGAGGACATGCTGCTGCAATTTCACTAGATGACTATTCTTTCTCACGTACATTGTCTCTCTCGCAATTGTGTACCAACTCTTTTGTTGCTAGTTAATCTCAAGGATGATTCTACAGGTGATCAGGATGCTATACAATACATGTGCAGGGAGGCACCAAAAGCAGTTACTGAACTCGGAGAACTATGGGTTACCATTTTCTCGAGCAGAAGATGGAAAAATTTATCAGCGTGCATTTGTTGGTCAAAGTCTAGATTTCGGAAAAGGTAAAATAGCTGGATTACATGTAGAAAATTGATAATCTGTGATTATGGCTTGTGTCTTAATTTGGTTCTTTGTTGCAATTGCCATAGGTGGTCAGGCGTATCGTTGCACATATGCCGCTGACAGAACTGGGCATGCTCTTTTGCACACTCTCAGTGGCCAAGCTATGAAACATAGTACACAGTTTTTTGTGGAATATTTTGCATTGGATCTCTTGATGAACAGTGATGGTATGCTCACAATGATGCTTGTAAAGTTTTGGACAGATCACATCTTTTTGTACTTGTTATCAGTTGATTGGAAGTGGATGTCACAGGCCCAACTTGAGATACAATAGTATAACGAGCTGACTTTAATGTTTTTGAAGATTTCTCTTTCTTCGAAATTTGTATGTTATCGCTGCTTAAGCATCCAGGTCCATTTTTGTCTATCATTGATAAACCTAAGAATTGCACTGCGTATACCTTAATGTGCTTGCCGATGCTGAAGGTGCTGCACCTTGATGCATAAATATTTATGATTTTGAAAGATCGACAGTTCCAGTTTTGAGTTTCTAGCAGATGGAGATCTTTCCTTTCCATCCTAAAGACCTGGTTAGGTAGTAGTTTAATGTACAGTATTCCCTGGTCATATTATGTTATATCAATCATATTTAGGACTGTGTTTGCGGGAACTTATGGATTATATCTGCTGTTTTTCGGAGACCATTCCAATGTGAAAATTTCTTGATATCTAATATTCAGGTAGTTGCCAAGGTGTAATTGCAATGAATATGGAGGATGGGACATTACATCGAATCCGTGCTGCATCAACCATTCTTGCCATATGGGTACCAATTTTATAACTGATGTTTATCTCTTTTTATGTACTTGGAATTGAGTTGTATCATTTTTAATGCACCTTTCTATCATTCGCTCATCTGTTTCTTTCAGGGCTATGGCAGGGCATATTTCTCAGCGACCTCTGCTCATACATGCACTGGAGATGGGAATGCCATGGTGGCAAGGGCTGGGCTTGCGCTCCAGGTTGGTCTTGTCTCGATCTTCAAATGTTTAACAGAGTTGATGTTATCTCATATGCATTCTATATTTTCTCCTCCAGGATCTGGAGTTCGTTCAATTTCATCCTACTGGCATACATGGTGCTGGATGCCTCGTTACTGAAGGTTAGGGCTTTTTGAAGTTCATAGGAGTTGTTTCTTTTGCAATTATGCTAATTATAAGCGTGATGATTTGGCTATACTGCTCTGAGATTAAACCATGGAAGGAATTACCTGAGAACTACAAATTGAATGTCCCAGTAAACAATGAATGAAACAGAGCAAAAATTTTTTTTTAATAAAATCAATGATCCACAAACAATTTCATCTTTTTTCTCAACTGTGTACTTCTTCAGTGGCTCTGATTTGGATAACTTGAAAAAGGTTTATTCTAACTTTATATCTGCTTTTGTAGGATCTCGAGGTGAAGATGGTATTCTTAGGAGCAGTGAAGGTGAACGGTTTATGGAAAGATACGCACCTACTGCTAAGGATCTTGCTACGCACCTACTGCTAAGGATCTTGCTTCACGAGATGTTGTTTCCAGATCTATGACCATAGAAATTCGGGAGGGTCGAGGGTAGGTATGATTGGTTCCCCTAATTAGATGATTCATCTTACCTAGAGGCAAACTGTTTCATTTTTCCAGTCGTAGTGAAGAAATATGCATTTATCTGTAGGTAGTCTCCTACTCTTGATCTAAACAAGGATCCACTGGAGAAATATTTGTTGTACATAATTTCTGGTGTAACCGAAAGATTATTTTGTTTTTTAAATATATTAGGAGAGGTGATGAGAAGCATTTGTACTTTTTGTCCATATTGTACTTCTCATTTTACTTCTGCTTTCTGATTATATTGAGTTGTTAATTTCTTGCAGGACCATTGAAGGATCATATCTATTTGCACTTAAATCACTTGCCACCAGAAGTACTAAAGGAGAGGCTTCCTGGTAACTGCTGCCATTTTTGTTGGTGTTGATGTTACAAAGGAACACATTCCTGTCTTACCTACATCTAATATGGGTGGAATTCCTACAAATTACCATGGAGAGGTCAGATTACATAAGTATAGCTTCCTTTATCATGACTTTATGTGTCAACTAAAACAAATATCGAATGGAACGTCTCACTGAGTAGTTCATTAAGAGTAATGTAGAATTGAAGATATAAATACTTTTAGGACTATACTTTGTGTTTTAAGGAAATTTAAAAATAAACAAGAACTAAACAAGAAATTTTGGGTGACTAAAGATGTACAATTATCTTCTAATTTTGTGGTGCTTATTCCCTATTTGCATCATACAAGAGACCCGTTACGTAATCTTGGGATGCTGCTTTTCGGAATTCATAGTTATATATTGTCCTTCAGGTAGTTAATGTCCAAGGCAATAATCCGGATGCTGTTGCTCCTGGATTAATGGCTGCTGGTGAGGCAGCCTGTGCATCAGTTCATGGTGCCAATCGCCTCGGTGCAAATTCTCTTCTTGACATTGTTGTTTTTGGTCGAGCTTATGCATATAGAGTAGCAGAGATCCATAGACCAGGCAAGTTGATAATTATGCTAATTGAGAGTTATGATGTCTATTGCCCATTGTTGAGTGGAAACCGCAGAGAGAAACTTGTAGCTTCTGATACAACCTTTGATTCACTCCAAAATTTCTGTCCGGGTATCCTATTTGGTCTAATAAACATACTGCCAGAAGAAACAGGTTTTAACTGTAATACTGTTCTTATTTTGCAGAGAAAAGCAGCGGTCTTTAGAAAAGGATGCTGGAGAGAATAGTATTTGCATGGTTGGATAAACTAAGAAATTCAAATGGATCGTTGCCTACATAAAAAAATCCGATTGAATATGCAAAACAATGCTGCTGTATTTCGTACTCAAGAAACGTTGGAAGAAGGAATCCTGATTTACTTCAAGTGATGTTTCAAATTCCCCTAAATCATAAAACCCATTAAGCTCAGTGGTTCGTAGTATACCCAATTTACTTGTCCATCCTCTTTTCCTCTTTCTTCTTCTTTTGTTGTCGGTAGTAAATAAGGAGTTTGTCATTTCTGTGACACCATAGTGGGCATTTAGTAGCATGAAAGCGAGGTTAATTGGATTACTAACAAAAGTTGTTATTTTTTGCTGTGTATTTTCAAATTCAGTGAGCCCACTCTGACTGTTTTGATAACCAAATCGCCTTGATTGCATCTAATGTCTGTTCTTGTTCCCACGTTTGTTCAGGGTGCAAGCTGATTGACAAGGCACGGGAGAGCTTCCATGATGCGAAATTGAAAGATTGAAGTTTAATATGGTATCCTGCTATTGTGGATGTCATATTATTTGATCATTGAACTTATTATTTTCTTAAAAGCTTAAATTCTGGTGACTTTTGGTAGGAACTCTGACTTGATTGAGACAATTGAATTGGAAAACCTTTTGATAAATGCCTGTATCACTATGCATTCGGGGGAAGCCCGTAAAGAGAGCAGAGGAGCACATGCTCATGAAGACTTCACGGTTTGAATTTGCTCTCTTCAGTGAATTATTTCGCTTTATTGTCTGCAATCTTCTTATGTAACAAGTTGGCTGATTATTGCAGAAACGAGATAATGAGAACTGGATGAAGCACACTTTGGGGTAAACGTCTGTATGTTGAACTGTTAGTTACATGGACAGTAGTCTTAATTATCACAGGCGTCTCCTAAAATGTTATGTGGCCTTAAAAATTGTTTCTGTTTGTCAAATGGTAAATTTCGGATTGAAGGACAGCAGATGAGCTAATTAAACAGTATTGACTTCTTCTGCTTTCATTTTGCAGATATTGGGAGAATGAGAAGGTTAAACCGGATTACAGGCCAGTACATATGAACACCTTAGATGATGAGGTTGAGTCATTCCCACCCAAAGCTCGTGTTTCTTGATGCTATTACAAGTTAGGCAATGGCGTTACTGAAGATATTAAAAAACTGCAATAACCCAGCGATAATGAAGTACAAGCGAATGCAATAAATTATTCTAGGCACCACAATTTGGTGAGCTCGTAGCATTGTAGAATGTGAATATCGGATTCTCCAATGCAGCAAATACCATTTCAGCTATGGTTTTTTGTATTTGCCATTGATTTTCCTTTGGTGAGCGCTGATAGGTGCTTGTGCGGCAGCAACTTTTTTTTTTTTTTAAGTAAGAGGGAAAGTACATCAAGTATTAATCAGACGGGATAAACTGCGCTCCAACTGATCTTCTAAAAGAAAAGTCTGGCACCCTAAAGGTGGTACATCAAAATAAGTTATCCCAATAACTCCAGGA
>JANIJH010000223.1:53554329-53568498 GCA_024520975.1 Erythroxylum areolatum | reverse complement strand
GCCGATCTGAACCCAGGAACGGGGAGGGGGGAAACGTGCCGGCGATAGCCCGACAAATCGAAGGCGGAAGGAAATCCGGAACGGCCGCCAAGTTCCACTGGCCGGTGGGGTCGACAAAATGGCTGACCCTATGGCTAATGATTGAACGTGATTACTAGTTTTCAAACGATAATGGCAATTTAAAATGGTCATTACGCTTGCTATTTGGTTATTTGTTAAAATGACGACAACATCTTGAATTTGTCTTGATCACTTCTGAGTGGGGTCTCCTCTCCGTATTTGGTGAACAGTGGAAAAATTGCGAATGATTCTAAAGGCACACGAGAGGGATAAAAAGAAAGAAACTACTTTGGTAATAATGGTGTAGTTTCTGATGAGTCACCGTTCTCAGGTTTCAAAGCTATTGATTACCGCTTTACATGGTACCAAAAAGATGAAGGTGGACTTGAAAATGGAGTTGGTAAGGCAGTGGCATTGAGTTCGCCTCAAGTCATTATTGAATTTCTTGGAGCATAAAGTGTAATGAATTAATAACTCCTCTGTTATTTATTAATATAACCAAAGAATCGGAAATTCTAATTGATAAATTCATGAATTTAAATTAAGTGTTACAACTTCTTAGGTTCTCGACCTGCTGGGATGCGGTTGGATGATTCTGATAACGCGAGTGTCAATGGACAAAGAAAGGCTAATCATGTACAACAAATGGAAATGGATGGTCTATATTCCGGACATCATTGTATTGTTTAACGCTTTTGGATTGTTGTCCATGATGACTAATGGACAGTGTTTATAGTATTTTCGAAACTACGGACTCTTAGTAAAAGCAATACCTGCAATGAGTAAGTTAATTGATTGGTCAAAGTAAGTGTCTCCCACTACCGAATTCTGACGTCTATCTCTCCACCTCCCAAAGTCCAAGCTTGGGGACAATTGGAGAAGGCCACAGATACAACCTAACATCTTCTGATTGCAGCCACTACTAGTAGTTCCACAAATGACAAAAGCAGTAATATCAAAGCATCACTTAATTACGACTTTG
Source organism: Erythroxylum areolatum (assembly GCA_024520975.1). Classification (NCBI taxonomy): domain Eukaryota; kingdom Viridiplantae; phylum Streptophyta; class Magnoliopsida; order Malpighiales; family Erythroxylaceae; genus Erythroxylum; species Erythroxylum areolatum. Next base: position 53,567,456 of record JANIJH010000223.1, on the reverse strand, counting down.
ACTGAAAAATCGACCTTTTGTCTTCTTCTCAAGATAAACTATCTATAATTAATTACTTGTGTATTTTGTGGGTTAGTTGATACGCATTTGGTTCATTTTCATAATAAGTTTTCAGTCTTTTTTGCAGATAGTCAGTGATTACTTCAGTTTCATCGTGGAGAGAAAGGAAATGCAAAGGTTTGTATTACTAGTTAAAATATCCTTGACTATAATAGGTCATAATTAGCTTGAAAAGATAAGAATTTCTGTATAAGATACTTTAGAGATTTCCAGCAAAAGGATCGTTTACATAGTCACCACAATGAGAATTTTCATAGTTATAGAAGTAATGTTCCAAATAAAAATCTTATATTTAATTCTTTCAGTGAACTCTTTATCTAATAAGCACCAACATATTTAGTTAAATATCTACATACTTTAATCTATGAGATCGAGTACTTCCTTATTAAAAATGAAATATAATATGTGCTTGTCTTTTATGCTCTATTAGTGTTTTGTCTTAATAGAGCAATGATCATAAATAATTTAAGAATAATACATAAATGAAATATGATCTCATAATTATGATCTCATTATAATTTTATTTACAATGTAAATTTATCCCATAGACTTTATCTTATATATCAATTAATTAAAAAAATGCATAAGATGAAAATACATTTAACTAATTATGTCATGAAAAACTAAAACCAAGTGATTGGTTATAGGGCATAAACCAACAATCTCCCATTTGCATTAAGCCAATCATTTAAATATCTTATACCACATTATTATATGACGATCATACTACCATTGGGACAATGGTTTAATGAGAAAATTCTACAAAATTCTCTATTGTGAGTGCTTACTTAAATCTTACAACTTTCATCTTAATTATTATCATAATTAAGAGAAACTACATAAACACACACTTGGATCTTTGATGAAACTTTAGCTCTTTTCACATGCCTAATGGATCTAACATTCTACAGTACATTATTATTTCAACAATTTAAGGAAGTTTATTGATTTTATAAAGAACTTTTTAATCCAAATAATGATTTCCACTAAAAGAATATATTATGACTTAGTTGAAAATATATGCTACATTGGAACCTTTACAACTAAAAATAATATTATTCTAAGTAAAGTATATCTTAACTAAGACTTGCTTCGTTAAATTAAAGTTAATAATTGTTGAAACAAGGAAGGTATGAATCGATATTTTAATGATAATAAAACATAAGTATGAACAACAAGTTTGTTTTCTTGATGAGAAGTTATACAAGAAGAAGATGTTATTATGCATAACTCAAAAAGATACTTCATGAAGATGATAAAGAAATTTTTTTGGGGTAAATCAGAAAGTTTATAAATGAATAGGAGTTATGTATATCTAGAGATTGTCTAGTCTACAATCTCCTATCCAAATCAGAAACTTGACTTACAGAGATCAAAAGAATCCATACAAAGTTACCCTTTAATCAAGAGAACAATAATAACAAGCCAAAACCATGAATCCAATCTCCATTTACATATTAGGACCATCTTTCCAATAACACAAATACATGCAACAAACTCATTTATCCTGTGCTCCATTCCAACCTCCCTACTCCTCCTTACCTTAATGTCAGGTTACTAAGTGATGAAATAGGTACCTTCCATTAGATATGGACTTCTATCTTTTCAAGCACAATCTGAGCCAAAGGCCATATTTTCAAGCACAATCTGGGCCAAAGGTAGTTATCTTGCAGCTTTTGTCACCATGCTTCCATAACTGACTCTTCAAATCTGTGTAGAAATTGAGGCTATCTCTTCATCTTATGTTACTCCTTTTGTAGCTGTCAAGGAAGGAATTGACAGCTCTCTCTTTACCCGCACCTCGATCTAGAATCAACCTACAATCAATTGATTAAAAAATAAAACTCGCACACATTTTACCTTCTCTCGACATTTGAGCTGAGGTGTTCCATAACTTAAAAGATCACTCGCATGTTAAGGCTCTCTACATCCAAGGCTTCGTCTTTGAAGGTTCGAAGATTATGTTCAGTCCACAGGTTATACACAACAATAGAAAAGGTAATGATGAAGGTATTTATATCACAGTTCCGGAAGGTTGGGGACTGGTTAACCCAAAGTAAAATGGATTATAGATTTGGCAGTTGAGGTAGACAAATTTGGAAGTGGTTTAGAGTATTGAACCATACGGTTTTAGACAAAAGATAATCAAAAAATAAATGTTTAATAGTCTCTGAGGCCGAAACACAGAATGAGCATCGATTTGGGGTATGGAGGTAAATTAGTTTGTCCCTAGTCTGCAATTTATTCAGGAAGGCTAACCATAGGATGAATGAACACCTAGGACTATTCCTCTTATGCCATACAACTTTATACTAAGAAATTGTCTGATTTTTCAGTCTCATGAATGTATATGTTGAAGCATTTGAATATTTCTTAGAAGGGCTAGCTAGCCATTCTAAACTATCCTCTCGTGAAGAATATGGATTGTATTGGAGAGGTTGTAGATTACTAATAGTCCCCACAAATGTATCTTACCAGCACTATTCATTATCCCTGATTACTTCAAACACTCTTGCATTTATAGGAAGTTCTGACCCATTGATCAATCTAGGAGTACAGTGAGCCATCAAGATACCTCTCAGATGTCAAGGATCCTACCATAAGAAAGTAGAGTTACCATTTCCTATTTTAAATCTGAATTGGTTCCCAATTTGGTCTCTAACAGACAATATCTTCCTCCAACTCCACAAATTACAATTGTTAGGTAAGATATTCCAGAAATTTTCCTTTTTAGAATAATAGTGTGAACCCACTTAACTGACAAGGCTTCCCTATCATTGAACAGAAACCAAATTCTTTTCCCTGTCAACACATTATTCCAAGTAAACAGATGTTTAATACCTAGACCACCCTCTTTTTTAGATCTACATATGTCATACCATTTTACCTTACCATGAGCTATTTTCTCCACCTTCCCTAACCACAAAAAAATTCCTGAGTTTCTTTTATGTTTCCTTAATAATGGAAGTAGGGAGAATGAAGATGCTAGACTAATAGACCTGAAAGGTGGACAGGACCAAGATTACTAATTGCAATCTACTAGCATAAAAGAGATTTTTATGGGTTTATTTGTTGACTCTGAAATCAATTTTTTCCAATAAGGGAAGACCCTCCTAGACAACCGACCTGTGATAAAAGGAACTGTAATAGTCCAGACCACTCGCAAGTCTGGTAGAAAGGTGTTGATACGACTCGACTTTAATGTACTAGCGTCAAGGGTACAAGGGTCGCCTAATCAGTTGTGCCTAGCACACGATTGGCTAATTGTTTCCTCACCAATCACAAAAAAAATCATATACAATAATTAAGTACAAAAATCAAGTAAGGCACCATGCCTTTATTTATCGGTCCAACCAATAAAATGAAACCTTGCCATGGCTCTAAGCTAAAAGAAAAAATATACCCGTAACATATATGACTCGGTTATGCATATGAAAGTTTCAAAATATTATTTTATGAAATAAGTTATCTTTTGCACTCCAAGTGCAAACTTGCTAAAAAATGTAGTTTCAGAAAAATAAGACATTGTTCATTGCATTTTAATTGCAGGTTTGTTAAAAGCAATATCATTTATTAATTACCTAAGTATATTAGCGTTCATTTGAAATTCAATTCTACCATATGTTGCCTAGGTTCAAAATTCACATACAAGTCATCATGCTTGTCTTAGGATATTCTAATCCTAGTATACTTGTATATTTAATAATCGACATTGATTTGAAACTGATATTTGTATTACGTATTTTGATAAATGATATCGTTTTTAACAAACATGCACTTGAAGTACATAGGACAACATTTGTAATAGCCCAGATCACCCGCCCACAGATATTATTCGTTTTGGATTGTCCCTAGGGTCAAACTCCTCACGGTTTTTCTCTTTCCAGCTCTCTTTAAGGCCCAACCTAGCTGGCACAATGGTTCGGGTACCGGTTCTGATACCATTTGTAACAACCCAGACCACTCGTCCCATAGATATTGTCCGCTTTGAGTTGGCCCTAAGGCCAAACCCCTCACAATTTTACTCTTCTCACCCTTGAGAAAACACGTCTAAGAGGGAAAGGTCTCTATACTCTTATAAGGCATACTTTATTCTTCTCTCCAACCGATGTGGGATCTCACACTCTCCACCCTCTTTAGGGCCTAGCTCTCTTTAGGGCCCAGCGTAGCTGACACAATGATTCAGGTAGCAGCTTTGATACTAATAGAGTGTGAGATCCCACATCGATTGGAGAAGAGAATGAAGTATGCCTTATAAGGGTATGGATACCTCTCCCACACAAGACACATTTTTTAAGGGGTGAGAAGAACAAAACCGTGAGGGGTTTGGCACGAGGGGCAACCCAAAGCGGATAATATATATGGACAGGTGGTCTGGGCTGTTGCAAATGGTATCAAAACTAGTACTTGAACTATTGTGCCAGCTAGGCTGGGCCCTAATGGGGGTGGAGAGTGTGAGATCCCACATCGATTAGAGAGGAGAACGAATTACGCCTTATAATGGTATGGATACCTCTTCCCCACAAGACATGTTTTCTTAAGGGACGGGAAGGCAAAACCGTGAGGGGTTTGGCCTGAGTGGCAACCCAAAGCAGACAATATCTGTGGGCGGGTGATCTGGGCTGTTATAAGAACTCCTAGGTATCGAATAGGGAGGTGACCTTTTTTGAGACTTGACATACTTTCTATTTGAAGGGCCATGTGATCCATATCAGGGGAGACAAAGAAATGACTCTTGTTCATATTCATTACCATGCTTGATAATTTGGAAAAGGTTCCTAAACAATCTAGTAAAGATTGGGCTAAGGCCAAATCACCATGACAAAACATTAAGAGGTCATCAGCAAACAATAGATGGGCATGTTTAAGGGCTTTACATCTCCAGTGGTATTTAAAGGTATTACTACCTATTATGCTTGCATTCAGGCTCCTAGAGAATACCTCCATACAAATTATACTGAGAAAAGGAGATAAAGGATCACCTTGTCTCAATCCTGACTTTCCTAAAAAGAATTTTGTTGGGGATCCATTGATTAATATGGCATACGCAGGAGAGGTAATACACTCTCTTATCCAATAAATGAACTTGAGAGGACAACCTACAGATACTAGCATATTCAAGAGGAAGTCCCAATGGATGGAATCGTATGCTTTTTGTAAATCTGCCTTAAAAGCACATCTGCTATGATTATTGGCAAGATGGTAATTCTTGAAAATCTCTTGGGCCAACAAGATATTATCCCCTATTATTTGGTTATTAACGAATGCACTTTGGTTTGGGCTAATAATGTAAGGGAGTACTTCTCTAAGCATATTACCCATGATTTTTGCTATCACCTTATAAATAAAGTTACAGTAAGACATGGTTCTATAATCCTCTACTGTGGAGGGATTGTCTTTTTTAGGAACCAGGGTGATGAAAGTAGAGTTGATTTCTTTTAGAAGTCCCCCATGATGGAAAAAGTCTTTAATAGCCCAAGTAATATCCTCCCCTATAATATGCCAAGTATGTTTGAAGAACACCCTATTAAACCCATCTGGTCTCGGAGCCTTGTTAGGATTAAAGGAATTGAGAACATCCCTAATCTCTTGAGTAGTGACTTCAGCAATGAGTTTATTTGATAGAGTTTCAACAATCCTATTAGGGAATAAATTTTCCACAAACTTTCTAGAAGAAAGAAGGTCCTTTCTGTTCCCAATAGTCCTTTGAAAGAAACCTAGGAAATGGTTTTAAATCTCATATAAATCAACCATTCTAATGCCATTTTCCCTTATTATCGAGTGAATGGTGTTTCTATTCCTATTTGACAGAATGGAATTGTGGAAAATTTTGGTATTTCTATTCCCCTCTCTAAGCCACTTGATACGGGAAGATTATTTGTAAAATGATTCCTGATCTTTTAAGGCTCTTAACAAGTGATTAATGGCTTTGGTTTCCTTTTCAATCAAATGTGGGCTATTGGGAACATATCTCTTTTGATCTTGTATAATGTTTAAAGAAATTGACAATTTTCTACTCTTGTATTCACATCTCCTACTTGACCAGAGTTAAGGATTTTGAGTGCATCCTCACCAGTTTAGGCTTGGAAACTATACAAAACATAGGGTTCCTTGGACTTGAGTGCTCCAATTCTCTTCAACTATCTAGAGAAAATTAGGCTGTGAAACTAGGAAGTTTGCAAACCTAAAAGGGGATGGTCTTTTCACCATATCTGTTAAGGAGGCTGTGAAACTAGGAAGTTTGCAAACCTAAAAGGGGATGGTCTTTTCACCATATCTGTTAAGGACCTAATCAAAATTGGGGAATGATTTGACATGTTGGGATTATGGATGATCCCATATGATCTAGGAAACCTAGAACTCCAAGCAGCATTTACAAGGGCTCTATCTAACTTCCTAGCAATAAAGAGCTCACCACATTGTTTGTTTGTCTAAGTGAAACTAGGGCCATTAGAATTAAGACCATACACAGTACAATCCTCAACACACTACCTAAAATCATTCATGCCAATAATATTGAAGGGACTTATAGGTTCAGCCTCATGAGAAAACAAAACCACATTAAAGTCTCCCGCTATAATCCAAGAAAGTTTCCTACTGAGTATTTAATATTAGACGGTGCTAACCATAGATTCTTCCTATGATTGTAGTTGTTTGACCCATACATACATGTTACAAAAAGGACTGAAGAGCTGTTGGTAGGAGTGACCTCTAAGTGTAACAGTTGATCACTAGTGATTTTAGGAACACATTGAAACCTATCCGGGTTCCAAGGTAACACTATCTTAGCATTTGAACCTTGCTTTAAGTTGCTATAAAAATACCAACTAGGGAATAGAGAAGAGCATACATTATGCAAAAATTGAAGAGATGTAATCCGAGACTCAATCAAACACACTAAAGATATAGACAATCTCTTAAGCACAGCATTAACAACTAATTTCTTTTTAGAGTTATTCAAACCCTTAATATTCCAAAAACCTAAATTCAATTTACCAAAAGACACATCTGATCAATTACTTTTGTTTCTTCCTAGTTTTCCTACTCTTATTGTAAAATCCCCCTTTGCCCCGTCCATAATCCCCGGACTATGATTTTCCATAACAAGAATCAATTCAAACTTAGAAGGGGAAAGGCTATTACCTGCTTGTCATATTGCTAGGAGATCATCATCCTCAAGGCTTCCTTTTGTATCACCTATCTTCTGTTGATCCGTGCATTGTTCATTTAAACTTCCAGAAGAGCTACTACCCTTGTCACTCTGTATTGCCATGTAATTCGGTTAAGTTTTTTGTGGGGTTCCTTTACCCTCACTTTGTTCAATTGGCTTCCCTGAGTCTATACTCTCCTTATGACTTTGTTTTATCTTTTCAGACTCTATTATCTCCCCATCCTTCTGCTGCTGGTTTAGACTTGTTTGTATGGGTTCCTTCCCCTTCTTCAATTCATGTTGCAACCCAGTTTCAAATAATCTCCCAGTAGGAGCCTATTCTTTTTTCTGTAACTAGTTTCAGGCCTCCATTCATATTCAACCTGTATTTCCTTGAATGTTATCTTCCCCTCTTCATTATAAGTTGCTAATTGAAAGGATGAAGGCCAACTCTTTCCCAATTCCAGCTCCACACACATTCGGGCATATACAATTCTAGACATCTTTGTTGTCTGTGTGTCCATTAAGAGTAGGTAACCTACTGAGTTTGCAATTCTTCCCAGGCCCTCCATATTCCAATATTCCACTAGAATATTATGGAACTTAATCCAAACTAGAGCTGTTCTGACTTCTTCTTGCTCCCCTCCATTCAAGCTCCATCTTCATAAGAATAGGGGTTTTCCTTGGATATGCCAAGGCCCTTTCTCCGTAACTGAGTTCATTCCATCCTCTGAATCGAACTTAAATAGGAATTTATTCGCACTAGTATTTAGAGTTTCAGTCAAACCAAAAGCTAACCAGGATTTAATCAATGCTAGTTGAACCATTAGAAATGCTGGACGTTTTCCTAAGAAAAATCCAATCAATGCATGAAAAAAATGAACTACCCCTTTCTTCGTCAATTTTAGTGGTGGAATAACTATGATTTGGTCATCCTTGATCTCTGAAGGGTAGTATGTCAGCACCTTTGCAATCGATGGGTCCTCCTTTACATCAGCACCCACTGACTTCTAGGATCTAGGTTTTGTGAGGAGGCAATTTTGGCCAGGTTGTGGTTTCGAAGGGTTCGTGTTTTTGTTTGGTGAAGGAAGAATATTAGGGTTTGTCTTTTGATTTTAAAAGCTAAGGATCCGAACAGATGGCGGTTTTGAAATGGTAGGTTTGGGGGGGAGAAGAAGAAGAAGCCATAAAGGGTAGCGAGAATAACCGCCGGTGATCTCAGAAGTTATAGAGAACTCTCCGCTAATCGTTCGTCTCTCGTCGCACTCATCTCGTCGCATAAAGAAATATTGAAGCTTGCAATTTTCAAAATGAAGGTTAAGTCAAGAATTAAAAAAAGATCAAGGCATATCAACCTCATTCTATATTTTGTAATGTCAATTATAATCTTATTTTGTCAATTTAAGACTCTTAGAAGCTCATTATGCATAGACAGTTCGTCTTACTTTATGGCGTGAGTTTTTGTCATTCATCAAGAGATATTAAAGCCTTTATTTCTAAGTATAATTTCTCTAAACATATTGATTGAGTATTTGAATATTAAGATCATATTTTTAAGGGATTGATCAACTAATATAGATTAATGGTCGACCAATATAAGTTAAATATGTAATGGAGGTGTTTATTGATATATTATTTAACCAATATAGTGATGATATTGATCATTGTTCCTCTAGGGGACACATTGCTCAATCAATATGCCATAATGCTCAACCAATGTGTAACAACTAGTGAATATTGTGCATTGAATACACATTGGTCATCCAATATGACCTAATAGTTAATCAATGTGCTAAAACTAATTGTTATAACAACTATTCTTTGGATCCAACAGCTAGTAGGAGTCCTAAAATCCTATAAGCACATATTTTCATATTAGTTCGTTTATTAAAAAGCATTTACACACATGTCTAAATGTTTATCAAGCATTTAAGCATTCATTATCTCATATTGGAATGAGTGAGCTTCTTTGGTATTATCAAAGTGATAAAGTGAGATATTTTGAGTTTTAAGCCTATATTAGGGTGTTATATATTATAGTTAGGTTTTACGTAGACTATGCAATGAACTCCAAGTTCACTCACAAAATGCGCGTAAGTCTAAGTACGGTAGTTGAACTCCCACAATTCAACCCAACCTTCCCAAACCCCTCGTGTTTAAGGTGTTTCCCACAAAGGCAAAGTAAACCCTATGAAATTCACTAACCCAATACAATAGAATGGATAGCAATAAAAAGAGAAAGATGCACACAGCCTTACAACAAAATTAACAACCTTTATATTACTCACAATTGATACAAAGGATACAAAGCTCCAACTCTCTCTAATGAATGAAGCCTTGTTCAAATGAGATATTTATATGCTTTAGGAAACTTGTTGGGCGAGAATACAAGAAAGTGGTCTTAAAGCCACTAAACCACTAACTTAGTTGGTGGTTAACATGCCCAACCACTTTAGGCACTACATTAGTGGGTGGTTTACATATCTTACCACTATCCCACTCCTAAGTCAAAGCAACATGTGCAAAATGCTTACAAAACACTTCATCTATGTTCTTTGCCACGTTATCCCACTTTCTTGATGATTTATCCTACTAACTCTGCCACATCACCCATGATCTTATCCAAAAGTGAAGGTTAGCTAAGTTCCGAGTTAATTTATGCATGGTCCAACCAATGCGCACCCATGGTCTAGTATGTTCGTCCATAGTCTATCATTTGAGCACCATTTCTTCCTTAGTCGCATCAAAGACATCTTAGGCAAGTCCAACTCGTCTTAGCCACCAAGCCAATCAACACCTCATGGTCATCATAACTTAAACCATACTTGATCTTTACTTGGTTAAGTTGCCTTGGTTCCTTTGACATATCTTCCTTATGCCTAATCCATGCTAGACATTGGACAAGACTCACCAACGCTAGCAAAAAGGATCCTGCAATGTTAAGGGGCTAACACTAGGGGTGTTATAAATGGCATTAATGGTCCTCTTTACCTTAGAGGAAGACTGTATAAGGGTTCCTCTTTTCCAAGAAAATATTGTATCAAGGTTATTCTTTGCTTTGAAAGAAGAGTTATTGTAGTGGAATTCTAAGAAGAGTCTTAGGAGTGAACATAGGTAAAGGATATTTTCCAAATTATTATAAACCAGTTTGTGTTGCTCTCCTCTTACCTTTTACATTATTGCTTAATTATGTTATTGAATTTTATTATTTAGTATATTTATAACATAATTTATGCTCATTTATACTAAGTTTGTAAATAATTCATTAAAATTTTCAATGTCCAATTCACTCACCCTCTTGGGTGTCTTTAGAGGCCAATAAGTGGTATCAAAGTAAGTTTGTTAGGCTAGTATCTCAAATGAAATCCTATAGTAAAGATTATACTGACATATTTAGGAGCATCATTATCATCATTTAACCAAGAGGGATAAACATTAGTAGAGCCCCCTTATTTGATGGAAATAATCATATCTGTTAAAAAATAAGGATGAAAATTTTTTTGAATGGAGAAAATGTTGACTTGTGAAAATTGTCTCAAAGTGGTCCATTCATTCATACTAATTTCTATTAATATCAAGGCTAATAATATCTTATTTTGTACATTAGGAATAAATTAATTTAATAGGGTCTCTATGTGTGAAATGGCTTATGAAAATTGGTATACTTTAAGAATTATGCATACAGGAACAATTCAAGTAAAGAAGAGAAAAGTTAGCACATTAATTCCCCAATATGAGTTATTTTACATGAAGCATAATGAAAGCATATATAGCATGTACACTAGATTATTAATATTATTAAAGTTCTCAAGGTTCTTGGAAAGACCTATATTGACATTAAAATGTTAAGAAAGTTACTTAGCTCACTTCTAAAATTGGGAAAAGCTAAAGCGATAATCATATAAAAAGTTAAGGATTTGATAACACTACTATTAGAGAAGTTTATTATATCTCTCTTTATATACAAAATAAGGCTCTAAGAGATTCAGGAAAAAATAACGCTTGAAAAAAGGACTTAGCATTCGAAGACTCAAAGGAAGAATTGAGTAAAGGTGAAAAGACATCAATTTGTGAAAGAAATAAGGAAGATATTGCCCTAATTACTAAAAAAATTCAAGAAATTCTTTTTAAAAAATAACTCCTAACAAGAAAGAACTTTAGAGGTGGTAAATATAAATTAAACAATATTATTTATTTTGGATGTAGGAAACTCAGACATGTGAAGTCTTAATGCCCTTTCCTCAAAGAAAATGACAAATATAAGAGAAATGAAAAGAAGGAGAAGAGGGATAAAAGCAAAAAAAAAAAAGGCACTTAAAACCTCCACTTCTGATGACATAAGTGGTTTTAAGAGTTAGCACCTAAAAGGACATGTGTCTCATAGGTACTTTATAGCTAAAGATGATGATAACATACTCTTCAACTCTAAATTTTATGATAGTTAGGAGATAGTGATATTGAATTGTCATATAATGAACTGGTTAAGAGCCTTGAAATTATAAGCATCAAAAGGAAGACGTTATCTCCTAAACTCAAAGAGGCACAAAAGAATCTAGATACATATATGAATAAAATTTTTTAAAAAATATTGAATTGCTTACCATCAAAGCATCTAAGAGTGTTGCCATTTTTTATAGTCAAAACCTAAATGCCTTAAAGCATGAGAATGAAGCATTGAAAAATGAGATCAATGTTCTTAAAGACTCATTTTCCAAATTTATAAAAGGAATCCATGTTAGGAGCTCAAAGAGTTTAAATAATAGGTATGACATTTCATATAATTATGGGAGTGTATCTAATACCAAACCTACATTTATTAAGGGAAAGCATTTGCATAGTTAAGAACCATTGCCTAAAGTGATAAATAAGTATGGAGCATATATATTTAAGCATACGAAAAATCAAATGCATATGCCCCATCCTCAAGAACCTTATGCTTTCATATATGGCTCACAATCTAGGCCTAAATCTCAACACCTCAAGGAAAGAATATGCACAATTTCTATACAAAGACATATGATAGCTTGCAATCTTACTCATACTCCTTTAGGCTTATTACTAAGCATAATATAATGACACATTTTTATACTCCTTATAAAAATCAATCAAAGAAATATGTCTTATAGTTTATAGAATTATGATACTCTCTTTACTACCCAAAGAAAATTTAATTTATTTAATATCCTAAAGGGGGATCCCCAACATTCATATATATATAGAAAAGAATAAGGAATGCATTTGTATACAAAAATCATAAGGCTCATTATCATAACACCAACTTATATTATTCATATAACATGATATGTCACTTTTTTTATAAATATGGGCATATTGACAAATTTTATTTCTCAAAATAAAGCTCAATGAGTAAACCACCAAGCTATTCATATAACATGATATGTCACTTTTTTTATAAATATGGGCACATTGACAAATTTTATTTCAAAAAATAAAGCTTAATGAGTAAACCTTCAAGGAAGTAAGTTAGAAGAAAAAGGAGACTAACAATTAAGGATCCAAGATCACTTGGATATCTAAACACATTAATTGTTTTATTTTGTAGGTATCTAATAGAAAAGTGGAATAAATGGTATATAGATAGTGGATGTTAAAGGCACATGACTGGTGATGCATCGTAATTTTCAACTCTTAGAGATAAAGATGGAGGATTTATCACATTTGAAGATAATGTTAAGGGTAAGGTAATTAGAATAGGAAAAGTTGGTGAGGAATTTTACCCTATTATTAATAATGTTCTTTTATTTAATGGATTTAAGTATAAATGTCAAGTATGAGCCAACTATGTAGGGTCCGTGAACTCTGGTCACACGACCACTATAGTAGAGTCCGGCCTCTACCGCCATCACTCCAGGTATTGTCCTCTTTGGTCAAGGGTGAGCCACGACTCGAACCCAAG
>JANIJH010000223.1:53529899-53543858 GCA_024520975.1 Erythroxylum areolatum | reverse complement strand
CAACAGACTGAATTAATTTGTATTGATAAAAAGGGCCCCCGTGGTCATTGTAGTTACCAATGATTGTTATGTTAATTGTTTTCCGCATTGTGCATGTTTATGTTTTGAAAAAAGAAAAATTTTATACTGAGTTTTTTTGACTGAGTGATGTAGCACGCCACCCTCGCAGGGCACGGGCTCGGATATCACCATCTATGTCAGGTTCGAGTCATGCGGGAGTGGGGTCTTACAACTTAGGTAGGTAATATTATTATCAATAACATCTCATGTGAACTTCTAGATCTGTTATGTAATAAATCTTATTAAAATATATCTTATATGTTATTCTTAGCCCTACTTCTGAATTCATATGATCGTGAAACACTCTACAAATTATATAAATATAGTTAAGAAGGGTCATCAATTTAAGATAAAACATATTCAAGTTAAAAAGACCTTAAGTCACTCAACAAATCTTACAATAATAAAACTCTTGTTTTATGCTTAAATAACATAAGACAACAATTACACTCTTAATGTGTACTTAATTTTAGTGAGGAATGTAATTTCAAATGATCTCATTGATAATTACATAAATCCACCAAAGGAATATGGAGAGCACTCCTGAGAATATGTCTGATTACTGAGGAATTAACCAACTTGAGCAGATGTTCTAACAAAACTACATATAAGTGCTTGGTAACCAAATTGAGCAGATATTCTAACAACTTGAGCATCAAAGCTTGGTACTCAAATAGTAGATGTTCTAACAAATCTACATATAAGTGCTTCTCGCTAGTTCTATCTTCTATAGTCACAGTAATATGGGATGAAAGAAATAATAGAATTTTTCATGACATGAGTCTTCCTAACAAACAGTTTTGTAAGAAGCTCATACAGCACTTCAGACTCTAAATCAATGTATAAAAGCAAAGATTTCAAGATGAGCAATATCTTCTTTCCTTTTGGAATGTCTAGTTTCCTATTATTTAAAGTCCTCTCTTGTAATCTTTGATAGTCACTCGGCACTAGTGACTTTTAGCATTATATTTTGATAGTACATTTGGTATGCCTTTTAAGGATTAATTCAATTCTTCCTGTTCCTTTTAAGAAAAATGACCTTGACTTACTCAACAAACTTTACAATAAACATAACTCTTATTTTATGCTTAAATAACGAAAGACAACAATTACGCTCTTAATGTGTAACTTTTCCCTAATTAGAAAACAATTTTTAATATTAAGGAAAATAATGTTTAAAATTAAAAAAGTATTTTAAATTCAATTAAGAGAATCATTTACATTATTTATTTATATATTAGTTTCTTAATTAAATAAATAATTATTTAGTAATAGACTAAAAAACTATTTTTCTAAAATATTAAATTTTTAATTTTAATTAATAAATAAAAATATTTTTAATTAATTAAGGAATTTATTATTCAAATTAATAAAAAATTTAAATAAAACATGATAATAAATTTTTAAATAAATAATAAAGTTAATTCATTTTAGTAAAATTAAAATGAATAACTGTAATTAAAAATTTTACAATTAAATTAAGAAAATATTTTTCTTACTTATAAAGGATAGGTTATTCTAATCTAATAGAAATATAATCAAATCTATCTCTAAAAAATAATTTTTGAAATTTAAATTAGGAATCAATTTAATTATTAATCTTAATTAAATTAAGAAGAATAATTAATTTAATTTGGAATTGAATTATAATTTAAAATTATTTGAAATTTTAATTTGAATATGAGTTATTCTAAATTGGGTTACTCACAATCCAAGATAAAGCCTAAATTATGCTTTGGAATACAATATTCGAATAGCCAGATTACCACTTACCTTAAGGTGAGAATGCCTTTTTTCCTAAACTAGGCCAAGATATCCTTACGTCTAAACATTCATTTCTTTATCCTCGAGAAACCGTCTGAAACCTAGCTATCATCCTTTATATCTATCATTGTCACCCTTTTATTTCTCTTACCATTAGTCTACTCAACTTTTAGTAACTACCAAACTCTAATCACATGCGAAGCTGTCTCACTTCATCAGCTAAAGCGTCCACATACCAACTACGGGAGTAACCACCAACTACCATTGTTGTCACTCTTCTACAAGCACGCTATCGTCAGTTGCTTCTTCTCACCATGACTGTCGCTTTCTCACCAGCCGGTAGCCAGTCGAGGCAAAGTACAAAAGCAATCACAAATTGCCACACCATTATAATTGCTCTCGCCTAAATCTTGACTCCTCCTAACATCAGTAGTAACAAAAAATAGTGCCATTATTCCTCCACCGTCAAAGGGCAGTCAAACCACCACCAAGAGAGGAAGAGAGTGGATTTAGTTCTTTTACTATAGGTTGATGGCTTGTGGGTTTCCAAAATCCAAAAACTTTGTCATTCAAATAACGCCTTCAGGTTAAAGTTTTTATAACAAAATCTAATATATAACTAATCATCTAAGATGTGATTCCAATGGCTTAACCAGTAGGCAGAAGAGAAGTCAAGATTCTTTTGAAGCCACCACAACCTTCCGACGTTGAGGAAGAATTGGAAATCCTGTATTCAAAACCTAGTGTCTCCACTTTGGTGGTTTAGGGTTTTTGGGCTTCTTCTAAATTAAGCCACAATTCCAACATCAATAGAAGGTTTTCAAGAACAATCACTCGGGAGGGAAATAAGGCAACATTTAATGAAAACTCTGGGTTTTTACCTTACAATATGAACTTTTCAAATTTTATTCAATTTAGCTCTAATTAGGGTTTGCTATTTCAATCCCAATGTTATATTCAATAACAATCAAATAATGTTTAATCAAGTTATAAAATTAAAGATGGCTATAATACTATTATTGGAAAATAGGGTGGGATCAGATCCGTGTATAGTGGAAGAAAATAACAAAAAAATTTATTTGATTTCCAAAAAGATAACATCATTTTTAATTGTATAATATATGATATATGTATGAAAAAAAATAAAACATAAGCATAAATCATACATTATTGTGTTGCTTGATCCCTTTTTTGTAATTTTTCTCGAACTATTTTTGAAATTGGTCCGTAATAACCACCATTGTTGCACACATGTCTAACATCTAACAATATCTATATGAACTGGCTGGGAGAATTCTACAAACAGTTTAGAGGGAGGTAAGCCAAAAGTGTCAGCTCTTGTAAAGCCTATGTCTATTTATAATAGAGTTTAAACCTTTTAATAATTTAACTGAAACGTAAATTTTAATTAAATTTATCAATGGGACCTAAATAGGATCCAATGTCTTATATTGGTTCTTATTTATCAAATATTTTATATTTGATCTTAAAGTTTCAAATCTTATAATAAAGTCCAACTTGATTCTCTCACCAATCTTTCTTTGTATATGACTCATTAGATTAATATATTGGTAATAGATATAATTATGACCCTAAACCATAGCTAGGATTGGATAAGTTAAACTTATACAATTTATATTTAGTTCTTCAATTAAATTATATATATATATATATATAGATGCATCATGACCACCTAAATATTAGGAATGTCAAAATGATTTTAAGTAATCTTTCAGTTCATGATTTTCCTTATAATTCAATCCTCTTATAATATAATGTTTTGATTATATATAGAACATGAAATTAATATATACTCTATTTGAGTCCAATCTTATCAATTCTCTGCCACTAATAAATAATTATATTAATGACAATTGAACAATATTTTAAAGGTATCATTCCACCTTGGCCAAAGATTTCTCGAATTAATATGAATATAAAATAACATAATATTCTCTCTAATCACGTTAGAGTGATGAATCTTATATTTATTACTGAGCTACCTCCATATAGTTTATGATGTATCAAATGACTATCAGTTGAGCTACCCTTAACTAAGTCATAATTAGTATTAAATATAATAATCCCTATATAAAAAACTTTCGAGATATCAAATTAAAGGACCACTTATACAATCATGACAATAAGTATTTCCATAGACATATAAGTAATAATCCAAATATAATTCTCATATCGGATCAGTTCAGTGAACTTGTTTTTATGACAAATTCCTACACGTTTATTTAAGTATCTTCATATTTTAGTCTATAAGTTCAACTACTTCCTTTATAATGAAGAACATAACATTTACTGATATTTTACTCTCTATTAATATCCAATTTTAATAAAAGAATGACTAATAATAATTTATAGATAATATATAAGTGCAATATAAATCTTATAATAATGCTTATCATAATTTCTTTTACAATATATATTTATAACATGGAATTTATCTTATATATCAATTAAATAAAAATATGCATAAGATAAAGAATATCTTTAAATAATCGGATAACCAATCTTAAAGTGCTCAAACTTTTGGAATCTTTTCAATTTAATACCTAAGCTTTTAAATTTTTCAATTGAGTGATTGACCTTTTAAAACCTTAACAATTTAGTTTAAAACATTAGTTTTTGCTAATTTACATGTTTTAAAAGGTTAATCACTAAATTGAGAACTTTAAAAAGTTTGACACTAATTGAAAAAATCTTAAAAGGTTAGATACTTTTGAATATGTTATCCATTAGATAATTATCTCACAAAAATTTTTAACTAACAAATTGATTGTAAGGCATAAACTAACATGTTAAAGTTACCAATCTAATTGATTTGAGCATTTCACTTAATTTATAACCATTGATTCCTTATTAATTTCAAACACATGATTTACTAAGTATTATATGTACAAAATTTATTTAACATGTATTTAATCATTTTCTAATTGGGTAAAAGATACTAACATCTCTTATTGTTTCATTAATCATGCTAAACAGTTGTCCTTTAGATTTCTTGTAGAAGATCTTATTTTTCGTTAAGTCCATATTTAGTCATTTCATTAAGTTTGTTGTCAACTTTTGCTGAAGTGATATTTTTAAGATATATGGCATTCTACATAAATAGCCATGTCATAAAAAATGATTAGCAATTAGCAAACCACCTCAGTAGTATGTATCAAAGAGATTTATCTATTGGTTTACTGATTTTTATTGATTTATCATATTTACATGCCATTAATAATTTTATTCATAATTAATGAATATAATTTATCATATCTTCTTAATAGAAAATAATATATCCATTAATTTATAAATTAAATTATATATATTAACAAATTTTAATTTACTATCTAATAATACTACTAAATAAGATAATTGATTATTATTATTATTATTATTATTATTAATCAATAAGAATTTGTTAACTTTTATTATCATATTAACCATTATGTTTAGTATTACTACTAATTAACTTTTCCTATTATATTAGTTTACTGGACTCAAAATTGATGTTGATTAATTTTCATGTCTTATTGGTCTATTAGATTTAGTACAGCTGTCGATTGATTTTTTACCGCATTGGTCTGCTAGATTCAGTGGCAGAACTAAATTATTTTTCCTCTCTTGGAGTTTGTTGGACTCAATGCTTGTATTAATTAATTATTACTATTAATAAATCAATTATAAATTCATATTTTTACAAATATATAAAATATTTATTTTAAATAAAAATGAATGTAGATAATTGATAAGCTGAATTTAAGGTAGGCTAGGCAATTTGATGTTAACTTGATAGGCTTAAAAAATAATTAATAACAAGTCAGGGTATCTTTGATAGAGATACTTTAACACTTAAGTAAGTAAAGCTAAAAGAAGTTATATACATAAGAAGATTGACACTATGAAAGTGATTATGAAAACTTACCTTGGTCCATCTTTCTTTTATAAGTAATAATTCTTTAAAGTATGGTTGGACTCTATTTATCCTTAGTAGAGTTGAATCCAACCTTAACTAGGTCCTAGTTAACATTTAAATATGACTTTACCTACTCATATGGTTGAATCCTACTTTAATTGAACTTGTCCTTCTTAGATAATTGGTCCTCTTATATAGGCCCCAAGCACATAAGATTGTAGAAGATTGTTATTCTTACTAGATTAGCTCATGTCTTATTTGTACACTCATTAAAGGTGTATCATTTTTCCTTTGGTTTCTTATTAATACTTAAGTTTTCAAGAATGAAACTTCCAATACTAAAGCACATATGGATGGTGGCTTAATGAAAGTATCCTTCAAACTACTCCAAAATCACTAGTTATTTGGTTAACAATGAGCATTATAAGTACTCGAAGAGCATATAGAGCACAATTTAAGAACTCTCCTTGAACTTCAATGATAAATCTCGATAAGTTTGTTAAAGATAGAGCAAAAGTGAAAGAGAAAACACCTAAAGCCAAATCACCTAAGCATACCTTCTTTTCCTATATTGATAATCTTATTTAGTAACTCCATATGGCATGACAAGTTGATGATACGATATATTGACAACCATCTACAACAATCTCATCTTAGAATTTTATTTAGCTTGCTTGCTTATGATAGAATGGCAAACTATTTCCATAATGCATCTCTAACTTTAAATGAACAGAAAAGGCAAATAATTATTTTCCGGAAGTCATCCCATTGAAGCTTCACCTATCTTGACTTTCCTTTGGAAGGATTGACTAATGAAAGATGAATATTTGTTAGGAATTATCCCTCAAAAGCTTTATTAGGATTATTTTTAGGGATTATTTCATATAGATGAAAAATGTCACAAAGGTACTCAGAGGAAAAGTTTTGTTTAATCTCAACTATTAACCTAGGTGAATCTCAACCATTCATCGAGATTCTCATGTTTTCTAATTTTGTAGAGTTATTAGACAAGAAAAAATGTTTTGACTACATACTTGTCTTCTTGAGAGGATCTTTGTATTAAGGTGATCAATAGATTTTCCATTTCCCAAGATGTAAATTCAAATATATCTTTGATTTCTCTGTGATGACAAATTGAGCTTTGTACTTCATGGAAGCATTTTAGATACGGAAGGGTGAATGACCTTCAATACAACTACCTATCTACAATTGAATACCTCAAGACCTTGACTATGTGTTTTTTTGCCTCATTCATATCATTTAATAGCTTTCCCTTTTATAAGTACTTATAGATTGGATATATCCAAAATCCCTTCCTCTATAGTAATAATTTGATCTACTTATGCTATCATTGGCTCTAACTACTCTTTATAAAATATAAATTAAGGTAAAATATTATAGTTGCCCCTATCTCTTATAGATGATCGAATTTATGGTTTTATTATCTAAGTATCACCTTGTTGTTTACATATATGTTTTCCTTAATTTGTTTGAACTTTTCCTTGTATTTGACTAATTTGTCTTTTCTTTACCTCATATATGTCATTTGAAGTGTGCTAACCTTTTTAACCTAAATAATAGGGTTTGGTACTCTGATTTATTGTTGTACATTTTGAAATGATGTTATATTATATATTGTATGCTCATTCCTATTGGCCCTTTTAAGTATATCACTACATCACTACCCATTTTCCTAGTTGCATCATTCCTACATATAATTTATAGAGGGAATTCATTGTCATATGCAAAGTTGTTTAGGAGTTTGTTATTCTTTTCTAAGGGTGTTGACATTTCTTGTAGGAAATCTATTATGAAGTGATTTCAAAGAAGTTCTAGCAATGTACTTGAAGTCAAACTCCTATAGCTCAATCAATTATTTCACAAGTAAGTAATCTACTTAATAAGGTACGTCGATACATTGATTGTATGGGTTTGAAAGTTTTTTTTTTACCTTCTTTGTGCTAATAAGTAATGCAGGTGCTATCTTTTCTAGATTAAGTAGTTTAGCTATAAAGCCTCATAGTATCTTGCTTACATGGTATATTGGATTTTTGGATATTATCTTCTTCTTTGATGAGGACAAAGGCGATGATCACTTTAGAAATGACTATGTAGATGTATAAGATTTCTCTAAGTTATGGAGTCAATAGTAGTGGTGGACTCTTATTCTTTCAATTGTTTAAAGGCCTTATTGACATTCTTAAGTCCACATAAACCCCTTGAGCTTTCATAGTATTATGAAAAGTGATATATAGTCATCAATAAATCTTAAGAAGAACCTCGATAAACTTGTTACAACACCTATCAACGTTAACACCTATTTCATGTTTTTAGGTGTTTTCATACTAAGATACCCTTAACCTTTTAAGAGTTAACCTCTATCCTTTTATAGATGATCCTGAATTTAAGAAACTTGACAAACTCATATTAAATGCATATTTTAAGGGTTTAATTTCATGTCGTATTCATATAAGATTATAAAATTAGAGATGTTAATGGGCCATACCAGACTAAAGGCAGTCTAGGGTTAGCCCATCTCCGTAGTGATGGTGTAAACCCAACCTGAGCTCAATTAAGCCATCACCAAAATAACATTATTTGGTAAAGTAGGTTAGGTTAGCCAATGATCAACTAAAACCTAACCCATTGACTTTAGGTTGGGTTAAGTGGACCAGGTCAGGTCCTTCTTACTATCTATGTAAAATATTCTTCTAGGTACGCTATGTGGTCTCCCCCAAGTTTTGTCTTTACAATCATGCCATCCATTTATGCTTCGATGTTTCTCACAATCTCTTTGTGAAAAACTAAGTTTACTAACTTTTGATGCATTAGTCTTGCCTTTTTTAAACTAAAAGACATGACTTTGTAGTAATAGAAACCCCTATATTTTATAGAAGATTTCTTTTTTAAGCCTTGTTCAACCTGATCTGATTGTATCCTGAGTAAGTGTGTATAAAGTTTAGGTTTTGAAATCTTGGAGTGACATCTGTTAAGTAATATACTTTTATAAGGTAGTATTTAGGGTATGTTTTATTAATTATGAAGCTAACATATATGATCGACTTCCCATTTGTCTTCTTGATCATGACAACGTAGGTGAGCCACTCAAAGTAGTCAACCTTTATAACGAAGCATGCTTCCAAAAGTTTGGTTACTTCCTTTTTAACGACATTTTTGTCTTTATATTGTGAAGGTACTCTTTTTTTATTTTGTATACCTAAAAAGGGGATTGATATTTTACTTATATAAGAGATTATCTCCCTGCTCACCCCATTCCTTTCAATTGGATTAAGAGAAGATGTCTAAGAACTTCTTTAAGTTTTCTTTAGTAATTTATTCTAGCCTTGCATCAATCTTAAAATTTATGGATTCTTTAAGTCTTCTCAGTATGACTTGTTCAATTCCTTCTTTCAACTCACCTCTAATTTCCTTAGTTGGGTCCTTAACATCTAATTCTTCCACATTCATAGTACAAGTGACATTTCTTTCTTGTAGGATTGCAAAAAAATCATTTCTATCATTCTTCCATCCCCAAGTACCTCATTTGTATCATTGAAGGTTAGAAATTTCAATATAAGTTAGTAAGGAGAAAGTAGTACTTTCATGCCACATATAGAAATGGCCTTCTTAATTGGATGATATCATATATTGTTATATCCAAAGGATATCCTTACTATGTAAAACTCTATCATATTGGTTACCTGTCTTGACCTTGTTCTAACATTATAGCCAAAGATATTTTTCTCTAATTATATATTTGGTCACCCTTAAAATCAAGCATGGGTGAGGTGATAGGTCTAAATCTATTTATTGAGGATTTAATCTCCTTGAAGGCATCATAAAATAAGATGTCAATCATACTTCTTATATCTAATAATATTATTTTAACGAGGGGTTAGCAATCAACATGTTTGCGACTTCATGAGGGTTAATTAGGGAACTCACTTTTTTAAAGGTGATCTCAAAGATCTTCCTCATTTTATTAGATCATGTATGATTAGGTTGTTCATAAAGGCTCTTAATATGGATTTCTTTGATTGTGATTTGGATTCTCCTTGATTTCCTCCAGTGATCATTGAATAACCATTTGAGTATGATGCACTTCGCTATCGGGTTCTTTAAGTTCTTGGGTTAAATGGATGACTCCTTCTATCATCAACATCTTATAAATTAAATCATTAGTTATCCTTTATATACCTTTTAACCCTTCGTTTCATGATTGATTTCCTATAGAAGCTACAATATATATTTATGTTTCTTTTGGTTGAGTTAATGATCATTATTTTTGGCTTTTCTATGATGTCATTGTCTAAAATATAATCAACAACTCTGTTAAGTAAAATATTGACTCTAAGCATCTCTTCCTTAAAGGTTCCTTTGTTTTTTCCCCCCTTTAATCCATTTATCTTTAACTTCTTCTGTTCAACTTTATTAATTAAACACTCACCCCTTTTTTGGTTCTTAGCATACTTTTTGGGGCATCTCATATTACGCTCTACATCTTCTAGGTGTATGTATTTATGTGCCCAAATTTGCACTGTCTTAAAGCTTCGAGGTTCCTTTTCATGCATTGAGTTCCATAAGAGTAGCAGGGATTAAGTTCATTTATGAAGGCTAGTGTTGCCACCCTTACATCTAGAATAGAGATTTGGGTAGCTTCAAAACTAAAAGGTTAGAGATAATTCCTTAAACTTTCTTCCATTTTTGAGTTATTAATATCAAATATCTCAAGTGGGAAAGAAGGCTTTGTAGTTTTTGGTATCATATGTGCCATACAGGTCTAAAAGTTCCCTATACTAATGCACATGATTAATAAACTTGTGCATTTTGTCATAAATCTCTAAAGTTGGCATCTAAATCTAATTGGTAGTAGCTAAACTGAGATGTTAGGTACCTAGGGGCTTTTGGCTATCAGGATTATCTCCCAAGTTTCATATTTGGTTAGCAGGGGTGTAGGGTTAAGCAATATGGATGGGCTCTTCTTGAAATTAATTACGTAGTATTATGGAGTGCATGTGATTGCTTTAATGGTGGTGATGAGGTGTAGGTTGGGATGTAGGGATCATCTGTTGCCGTCCTTATTCCAATTCTCTTATTTATTCTCACAACATTAGGATTCGACTACTTTGTCCTCTAAATTATCAATGATATGAAAGGCTTTAGGGATACCAGTTCTTCTAGTGACATTAGTAAAATGGTTGATTTTATTAGTATCAATTGTTCTTTCCTAAGGTGGGGTTGTTTTGCATATTTTCTTAAGTGAGAATTTTAGAAGATTCCACTTAGTTTTTCGCAAATAGTGCAAAATGATATAAGCTAAACCTATAGTAGGTTTGGTAGGTTAATCTCAATTCAATAGGCCTACTAAAACAGCTACTAACAAGTCAAAGATATATTTCCATCAAAGACATTCTAACGTTCGAGTCAGTAAAATTGACAAGTATTAAGTATGTAAGAAGATTGCTAAGTATGTTTAATGAAACTGATTATGATAACTTATGTTAAGAAACTTCCTTTTAAAAAAGTAATCCTTCTTTGAAATATAATTGGTCTCTAACTCTTCTTAATGTAGTTGAATCTACCCTCTCCTAAGTGGCTTAGTTAATATTTCATCAAAACTCTAACTCGTTACATGACTGAATCGTAATTTAATTAGACTTATCCTTTTTGAATAATTGAACCTCTTATATGGACCATAACACGTAAGCTTGTAGGAGATTGATGAACTTGATAAATTAACTCGGGTAAGATATGTAGACTCATTAAAGGTATATCAATCATAAAGAAAATAAATATTATTACATAGTCATAAGTTAGTACAATATATTAATAATATTATTTATTAGTTTTATACAATAAAATAAAATTACTTAATTTACTATCATTTTAAATGTACGAATTTACTATTTACTATTAATAAAATATAATAAATTAATATACTATTAATTATTTAAAATTAAATTTATATTACATATTTAAATTTTTAAAAATTTTGACATAAATAATGAGATAATATGATAAAATTATCAAAAGATAAGAAAGTTATAATTTATATTTATTAACAGAAGAATTAATCAAAATAATTATTTAAAATTATAAATTAAAAATAAAAATGATTTATTATCATATTAATATCATATTAAGTATTATTATTTTGCTATAAATAATATTTTAAATATAATCAGTATATTTAATACATACCATAAATCATTCCTTATAGTGTTGTTATTTAATTACATGAGTTGGGTGTAACCATATTCCGCCGTTACTCTTGAGTTGCCCCATCTGTACCACTTTAGCGCAATAGTCATGGCATCGAGGACCCCACATGGCCCATGTGGGCCAACACACCGCCCAAAAAGAACGGACCCTAATTGGGAAAGCCTTCTCTCCACTTCCACCAGTGAAGGCCCACCCCTACTCAATCCTCCGTTTCTTTTCTCCTTTTTATCTCCACTTTTACCCACCCCCCCCATTATTTGACGAGAATTGAGAAGTTTATCTTATATAACTCCAGCTTTCTGTGAATGAATGGTATCCAAGACCCTTTTTCTATAATCTGATGGTAGGAAGAAAATGCTGTATCTATCAAACATGGGATTGAATTGTTGACTTAAGCTAATATCGTAGAAAAGGATAAGAGGAATTCATCAATGTTCTGAAATATTCTTCTGACCAAAAAAACTTCTCTTTTTAACCGATAAGTTATTTTATGTTTAGTGTAACATTTGAATAGTTGATACTAAAATTATTTTTAAAATTATAAATCCCTACATTAATTCCACGAATTAGCAACTTTCTTTTTATAATCAAAACAAACAAATAAATAAGTATTAGAGACAGTAATTGTGTACGTGTCAAAACATAATAGGCTTTTGGTTTATCTTCTTTAGATAATATATTATACTAACACGTCAATTGGTGAGTTAATCTAAGTATTCGTAAGCTTGTAGTATAACGGAGCGTCATTTTCTGTGTCAGAGAGCAGGGAAGTCCATTTCGGGTAATCAGCCCAAAACGGGCGGTGAGGATTTGGCTTACACATTCCGAGGTGATCATCACGAGACCTGACGTCATGAAGACGGCGACAACGACTAGTCGTATAATGTTGACGTGTCAAAATAAGAGTGGAATATGGGCCCCACACCCAATCTCATTCTAAAAGTCCCTGAGCAGTGCTAAAACAATGGAGTTGAGTGGAACACGTGGACATTGATGACCTTGTGTTGTCATTTAGCGAAATATGGGTCCCACGGTCGCATGGACGCCACGTCACTCGACTCACTTCGCTACGCACCGTATAGATCCCCCTTTTTTTTCCCTAATTGTCCTAAAAATGGATTCAGTGGGGCCTACCTTTTGTCCTCCTCCTCCTCGCCTTTTGCTTTCGTTGTATATAAAAGATCTATACACACCCCAAAACTCACACTCGCTCTCTCTCTATTCACATACGCTCTCTAGCTTCTGTCCCTATCTCCCTCCAGCTACCATAATAGCTCTGACTCGTGATCCCGGTGTTTCTGGGTTTCCAGCTGTGTACGTATACTCACCCCATATATGTGCTTTTACTGTAAAAGCTCGCTATATGTCCGTCACTAACAATGTTTTACTGGGTTAATGTGAGTTGCAGTTAATTTTTCCGGCGTGGTCTGGCCGGATAATGGCATATATGTGCACAGACAGTGGGAATCTAATGGCAATAGCCCAACAAGTCATCAAGCAAAAGCAACAGCAAGAGCAGCAACAACAGCATCACCACAACCAACAGCAACAACAGGTCTTGGGCCTCACTTCATTGCCCTTGAATCCTTGGCCCACTACAATGCCTGGGAACCCCAACCTGAGTTACGGACTCGCCGCAGCTGCCTTCTCCGACCCGTTCCAGATTGCAGGAGGAGGGGATGCCGGGGAGCCAGGGTTTCAGTTCCCGCATATGGAGCATCACTCGGGCGGGTTTAGGTTCTCGGATTTTGGAGGTGGTGGTGGTGGCGAGTTTGATTCTGATGAGTGGATGGATAGCTTGATGGGCGGTGGAGACTCAACGGATAGTTCCAATCTGCCATCTGGTTGCGACGCATGGCAAAATCAAGCTGATTTTTGTCTCTACGGTCCTGATCCATTTTCCACTTGTCCGAGTCGACTGAGCGTCGGTTGCTCTCCACCGTCAGATCTAAACAAAGTCATCTTCACTGAAACTCAGAAAAATCACAACTCTCTTC
>JANIJH010000223.1:53496744-53529889 GCA_024520975.1 Erythroxylum areolatum | reverse complement strand
TCTTCAAGTGCCACCCTGCTACGCCGCCGCCGCCGCCTGCTCCTCCTCAGGCGGTGGTGAGAGAAACAAAGTCTACAAACCCTCCACCGGCGACCACTCTTGAGAACGACGACGCCGGTTTTTCGTCGAGCTCGCCGGAAATCGAGTCGGTGTCGCCGCTTTTTAGAACCCTAATTGACTGTGCTCGACTTGCCGAGGCAGAGCCGGAACGAGCAGCGAAGTCACTAGTGAAACTCAGAGAATCGGTGTCTGAAAACGGAGATCCAACCGACAGAGTTGCGTTTTACTTCACTGTAGCACTACAAAACAGAGTCTCGAAAAGCTTGCCCACGTATGAGATTACAAGCGAAGACTTTACTCTCTCTTACAAAGCGCTGAACGATGCGTGCCCATATTCAAAGTTTGCACATTTAACAGCGAACCAAGCAATACTAGAAGCTACAGAGAGAGCAAGCAATATTCACATAGTGGATTTTGGGATTGTTCAAGGGGTTCAGTGGGCTGCACTTTTACAAGCTCTCGCTACTCGAGCCGTTGGAAAACCCAGTAGAATCCGAATCTCCGGTATACCGGCTCCAGCGCTTGGTAAGTCACCAACGGCTTCTCTTTTTGCTACTGGTAATAGACTTCGAGACTTCGCGAGACTCCTAGATTTGAACTTTGAGTTTGAGCCCATATTGTCGCCGATACAAGAGTTGAATGAATCGTGCTTTCGGATCGATCCGGACGAGGTGTTGGCCGTTAATTTGATGCTTCAATTGTATAATCTGTTGGATGAGAGTCCAGTAGCGGTAGAGACAGCCTTAGGGATGGCCAAGTCGCTGAACCCAAAGATTGTTACTCTAGGCGAGTATGAAGTTAGCTTGAACAGGGTTGGATACTTGAAGAGGTTCAAAAATGCGCTGAGATACTACTCTGCTGTTTTCGAATCTCTTGAGCCAAACTTGACCAGAGATTCACCAGAGAGACAGCAAGTTGAGAGATTATTACTGGGTCGCAGGATTGCGGGTGTTATTGGATCGGAGGAAACAGGGAGCAGAAGAGAACGTATGGAGGATAAAGAACAATGGCGTGTTTTCATGGAAAGTTCAGGTTTTGAATCAGTTGCACTAAGCCATTATGCGATGAGTCAAGCTAAGATACTTCTATGGAACTATAACTACAGTCCGTTGTATTCTCTGATAGAATCAAAACCTGGGTTTTTGTCTTTGGCGTGGACCGAAGTGCCACTACTTACTGTTTCTTCATGGCGTTGATGGATGTGGTTTGTCTAAGAGTTTCCACCTGGTGGTTTTTTATCTGGTGTGAAACCATTTAGCTATGCCGTTGATGATGTCTTCTGGTGCTGGTTGATCAGAAAAAGGATCAGTCTTTGTTTAATTATAGTTAGTTTTCGTCCGAACCTGTTGATTTACCAACATTTTTTTACGTCTTTTATTAGTCCAGATTACCTAGCTGCTGCTTCTTTTCTCAGTTTGGTTTCTAGATGTGTATTGCTGCATGGTTCCCTTGTAGTTTCTTTGGGGTTTTTGTTATAGGCTGCCTATAGTTTTGAAACAAATTGTACAAAACATGGGAAAGAAAATTGAAGTAGAAAACAAATGGTTTTCTTTCCCTTATTGTTTGTAAGCTGTACATAACTTCAGAATTTTTCAGTTTATTTGCTGCTTCTGTAATTGACTGCAGGGTGTGAACTCGCTGTCTCAGGACGTGTACTAACTTGATTAAAGCATATGATTCAGCGAATTCCAAATAATTCTCTCACTTTCGGCGTCTGATTTTGATGAACAAAAACAAGAAAACTCGATTTAGAGCTCTGCTCTGATCTTCTGCGTTTGCGTAAATGGTCAAACAGTTGGAGGCGATGTTTTCAAGAAGAGACTGCCTTAAATCTATGACGGGTTTTGCTTAAATTGTTTTTTTTGGTTCACGAGGTATTATTTTAAGTCATTCACGCCCAATCTAATTCTGAGTCGTTTTTGTCATAATAGCCTAACAAGAACAGTTGCTCCAACCCGGTTCTGCCGAATTCTAGTAAATGATGTAGCAGCGACATGGTTCCCTTTCACTGTGCTTAAAACTTCTTTTTATCTTAATATGGCTTCTGTTTGCTTTGCTTTTCTTTACTTGCAGTCATCGTTTTCCTTGAATCAACTGGATTGAAAACGACTTGTATTTGTACATGGGGGATGGGACCTTGCTGCCTTCCCTGCCAATTGCACAATCTAGACTGAGGACCTTTTTATCTCTTGGCGATGGCTTTAATGCGTGTCATTTTCGTCCTTGCATTGAGACTTGAGAGTGAGAGAGGGATTTTTCTCGGTATGTTATCAACTGACATAACTTGGTAAGATACAAAGGTCGAAAAAGAACAGCAATTTTAATTAATGGACCAGAATTAGGCATTATGTTTTATGACATTGTTGCTCGAGGTCAAAGTAAAGGTGACCATTCATGATCATCTTAAAGTTAAAAAAAAAACAAGTATAGGAATTTTCGATGTGCAGTGGACCCAATTGAACCATACTATAACATAATGGAACACAGCTCCAGCTTGATTCCGACTTGTGTGACTGTTGTTGAGTGGTGTGTACTAATCCTATATTTGCAAATCCCTAACTAAAGAGTTTAGCGTGAGTGACTCAGCATTCTCATCATTTAATCAGAAGTCTCGAATTCAAATTGTGGGAGTTAAAAAATCTGATTGACCAGCACTTTACTCCTTATAGGCTGACCCGATACGAGTGAAAATTAATTTAAGAGTGAATACTCTATTTAGTAGCCGCCTTCTCACAATTGAGACCCTCCTAAAATACCTCGTGAACTAAATATACATATATATATTTGCAAATCCCCCGCGATGCCCATCATTTATGAACGTGTCTTACCCTTATATCGGCAAAAATGTAATTCCTGCAGGATTCGTCTCTCTATTTAGTAGCCGAGCGATGGTAATTAAACGCTAATATTCTTCAATTGTTCTCATTATATTTAATTAGTTATTACCAATCTTCTTTATTTTGTTATTTATATTTGTTATATTTATATTTTCTTTATTTTTAATAAATAACAAGTCACATTGAGATACTTCTGAATATTTCTTAATAATTTATGTAATTTTGCTTCTGAGCAATAATAATACCTAACATACATTTAAGGCCAGCCGCCTTACCTCATAGTCATAGATCACAGAACATGGCATCTACGAAATTTCGCACTCGTGAGCGGCGACAACTACGAAAGGTCTATACTGTAACATATGTCATCATCAAAACAAGCTGTTCTTTCGATGCGTTTGAACCATGCAATGTGAAATTTGTACAACATGAAGATAAGGGTATTCATTTTATTATTTATATATTTTTTGGACTAAGGAATGTCCCTTAGTCCAAATTTTATTATTTATACTGTAACACGGTACAATGCTTACCCTATAGTTTGTAGGATCATCTAAGAGGTTTGGATTAATGTCCAACCACCACATTATAATTAAATTAAACACTTCATGGAAACTTCGTGCTACTGCACTGCAGTACTCTATTACCTATGTGCTACCAGAGCCTGTCCCAACCTAACTGTACCAGCATGGTTCTGTGCCCTGCAACTTAGGAATGTGCCCACCTTGAAGTCTCCACGTACCTCAGAACATGTAACCTGACGTCACGCAAAAGGCTTATTGGAATTTACAACCCCAGAACCTAGAGTTTTAAAAGGATTAAAAAAGCAACCAATTTGCATGATTTTACTCATTTTCTTTAAATTATAATTTAGTCATTTTTTAAACTATCTCTTTTGCTTTTTATTTAAAAACTAATGGAGCTTATACGTGTCATAAAGGATAACTAAGTCTATTTTTAAATGTTACTTTAAAATAATTTAAATTATAAGAAAATTAAGTCCTATGCAAATAGGTCCAAATGTGCTGAGATTTTAGAAGTGTTTGGCAATCAATTTATCATCTACTTTTAACTTATTGATTAAATATTAGCATTTTGATTATCTTAAAAAATTATTGATGTATTTGGTGAATGACTTATTCGTTAGCTTATTTAACCCTAATAAGTTGATTTCTAAAAATTTAATAAGAAGAGCTTTTGGAGTTAGCTGTTTGTCTAATGACAGTATTACCCTTCACTTTATTCTCTACTTTTACTCTGTGTGTTTTCAAAATTGACTTTTTTATTATACAATTATGTCATAAAGTTTGGAAGAATATAATAAAGGGGTTAATTGAAATTTCTAATCCTTAATTAGTTTTATAATATTAGTTTACATTTAAAAATACTATAATATTAAGTTTTTAAATATAAAAAGTCACATCAAATTAATAATTTTTAATATATAACTACTATATATCGTATCTGTGTCACACTATAATTATAGATATTTTTAATTTATTAAATAATAAAATTCATACATATTATATAAAAATACTAATATGATATAGCTCGGTATATCATTCATATTAATAGAGAATTTAACGTCAAATTATTATTATTATTATTATTATTATTATTATGTTTTTTATTAAAGTTATAAACTTATTTTTTGTAAAATTAAATATATATATCTAAATTCTTATAAGAATATTCAACAAAATATTAGAAAATATAATATTCATATCCTTATAAATTTTTTCTGAAATCAAGCCCTCATAAGTCATTCTACATATCAACAGCTAATACTAAATAGCTAATTTTATTAAACATTTTTAATAAACAGCTAATGTTATCTACTGGTCAAATTAGTTGATATAATCAACTATCAACTAACTACTGATAAAATCAATTAACAGCTAACACAATTCACTGTTTACCAAACAGAGTCTTTATCATATCTATTCTCTAGGAATGTGCTTGCTGACATTGATTGGTAGCTTCAACGGTCCTGTTGTCTTATTGACTAGTAGACATGAACATAAAAGTAATGCATCATTACTTTTTTATAAAAACAGTCATATCTCAGTGAATGACAAATTAGTCTCTTGAAGTCATGCTTGAATACTAGTAACGCCATTTCTTTTTTTTAGAAGTTAAAGAAGAAATTATATTAAGCAAAATATATATGAAGGTATTCATGTTATATTAGTTAAGTGATAATACCCATAAAAGACAACAATTCAAAGGGTTAAAAAATACACATCTAGGAGCTAAGCAAAAGATTATCTAATAAAGAGTAAGAAATTATTACATAATCTACCATATTAGAGTATATCCACTAGTGAAAGCATTATTGGAGTTGAAAATTGCTCTGCTATTCATATTGCGGGAATTAATCAAGTATTTTCCGTAATCGAGTCTACTATTTACTCATATTTGGGTAGATCTTATAAACAATAATATGTCTTATAATTCTTAGCAAGGTGTTGCTCATAAGGTTGTGAATATTTTCATTTGATCCTTAAAACAACTTAGTATTCCTTTCCTTCCATAAAATATAAGTTCCGTAACTTACTAACAATTTGAAGACAATGGAGACTCAATGATGGTTAAATTTATAACGTATAAGAGATTTATAATAAAATTCTATTGCATAATCACGTGAATCGAGAACTTGATAAATGCTTTCTAGAACCTGATTGCAGAGTGGACAGAGCATGTTAGGACAATTCCTTCTAATCTTGTCTTTAAATGCTAGTCTACTCCAGATTGTTAATCAAAGTCTGAAGGATGTCTTAAAGGATCTCTCAGAGTAATTTCCACAAGATATCACTGGCTTTTTGCTCTTGAATAGATTAAGGCAAAACTTATTAGTAAACATTCTAGAGTTGTGGTGAACCCATTCATGTTTGTCATCCTCATTGGAACGAAACGAACATGATAGAGTGATTTATAATAGGGGAAAGAACCTTGATTCTACAATTCCATTCTCCTTCCGATATCACTCTATTTACTTGTTCCAAAAGTCATATCAAAACCAAGTTTTCGATCCATTTCGTACCTTGATTTTCATAGCAAAATTTATATCCTTTCTTAACTTCATAATTTGATTAAAAGACCAGGAAAAGGATTAGTTTACTTTAATGATCCAAAAACTATATTCCTTTATTATGTAAGTATAAACCCAATTGACCCATATTAATTGAACATTAGTGAACATTTTCCAAATTCTTTTAACATGCAACGTTTTGTTAGTATCCCTCATAGAGGACAATCCTAAACCTCCCTCAACTATTGTAGCATAAACATCATACCATCTAACCTTTTTACCTTGATTTTTTTAGCAATCCCTATCCATATGAAGTTCTTTAACGTTTTTTCTATGTCTTTGACAAGCTTTTAAGGAAGAAACAATTGTGAGCTCCAATGAATATAAAGGCTATTCAAGATTGATAAATTTAGTTTTAACCTACCACCAAATGAGAGGAAACAGTTATTCCAGTGGTTGACCCTTTTTCTAACCGCATCAAAAGAAGGTTGACATTCAGAGTAAGAAATCATTTTGTCTGAGACTAGGATGCCCAAGTACTTCAATGGCATATTATAAAGAGGTAATCCTAAGATTGTAGAAAGTTGAGAAGCAACACACAATGCATTTGATGAAATATATAAGGAAGTCTTCTATAGATTCACAGTAAGTTCTACTAATACACCAAAATCATGTAGGGATTTTATGAACAAAGTAATAAAACTAGAGTTAGCTTCACTAAACATTAGCAAATCATCCATAAATGTTAAGATAAATAACTTCAATTTATCACAATGGTAGTAATACTTGAAGCTACTGTCCTATTCTATTCTATATGAGATCAACCTTAACAATACCTCCAAACATAAATAAAATTAATATGATGAAAGTGATCTCCCTGACGTAGCCTTTTAAAGTTAAGAAAAACTTGCGTAGGTTCACCATTTACAAGAATTAAGAATGATGTAGTGCAAATGCACCCTTGTTATCTAAGTTATGAATCAGTCAAGAAGTCCAAAGGCTACTAATGAGTATAAGATAAACTTCCAAGTCAATTAGTCAAAGGCATGTTTAAAATCAATCTTCAAGGTGTAACTCTTTATCATTTTCTTATTATTATACCCCTTAAGTAATTGTTCAACTTGTATTAGATTATCTCCAATATTCCTCCCTTTTCAAAAGTTCCCGAGCATCTACTAAATATGCATTCCAAGAAAGGCTTGAGCCTGTTTGCTATCAATTTGTAATAATTTTATAAACTACATTACAACAATATATGGGCTTGTCGTCATTCAAATGCTCAAGATTGCATTTATTTGGAATGAGACTCACAATGGTCATGTTTAACTCTCTGAGCATGCAACATGAAGAAAAGAAATTTAGGACTGCACTGGAAATTATGTTACTTGTTAAATGCCAAGTTTACTAGAAGAAGAAGGCATTAAAACTGTCTAGTCTAAAGGTCTTTTTTAGTTTTAGAGAGAAAAGCGTTTATTTGGCATCATGTTCACTGAAAGGTTTCAATAGAGATTCATTTTTCTCATTAAAAATGGAGTTGTAGACAAATCCATTGAGTTTCCGCAAGGTGGAAACATTATGGGTATAAGGTCCTTATAACTCTTTAAAGTGGTTAAACACCATGGATTTGATCTCATATTGCTTATCAATAATGAAGCCTTTATTAGTTCTTAAGGAATGGATTTTGTTGACATTCTTCTAGAAGAGAATATAATTATGGAAGTATTTGATGTTTTTATCACCATTTATTAATCAATTTATTCTTGCTTTTTACTTGGGTAAGGAATGGTAATTATCAAGAGTTGTAATGTACTAATCCATAGCTTGCTTATCCTTAACTTTAAGATATATGGTGTTTGAGAGTAATAAGAGCTTCCCCAACTTTTGAGATAGACATTATGGTGTTTTACACTTTAGAGGGGTCTAGTTTCTTCAATTCTAATATGATATTGAGAAGCTTCTTCACAAATATGAAAGAGTCATTACCTCTAACATAGAGGTTCAATTTTTTTTCACAGCTTCCTCAAATCCTTTTCCATTTTGACAAGGTACTTGTCGAATTGAAATGGATGCTTTACCAAGCAATAATTCCGTCCTATAGAAACCTTTATAAAGTATGATTAGAGCAAAGGGGATAGTTGAAAAAAGCATCATAGCTTCTAAAATATGCAAGCCACTCTGGATTAACTAAGGCACAATTTAGTTTCCTCCTGATTGAGTTATTAATTCCCTACCTATTACTCCACGTATAGTGCACTCCCTTATAACTCAGGTCTGAGAGAGAAGAAGAGTTTAAGCAATCTAACAAACTGTTGCTACTTTTCTTGCAACTTAGGTTTTCCTTTTCAACTTCGTAAAAGAAGATGGTAGAGTTAAATCTTTAACAACCAACCAAGGTTTATTGATTGAGCCCCCCGTAGCCTTCAGATCATTCTAAAGAAATCTCCTTTGGAACTCAAAGTTAAAAACATAGATGAAAATGACTTCCAGACATTCATAGTCTATGAAGATTACCAAATGAACATATTGGTGTGAGATTACCCATTGAATAATATTGACTTTGTGAGGGTCAAATCCCACAACAATCCTACCCAAAAAATGACATTGGTAGTTTGGTAATAGCTCCCAGTTTTTACCAAAAACTCCTTTACATAACTATAACTTTTATTTCTTAACCTTTATTTCTAAAAGTCCTATTAAGGCAAACTTCTTAGTTACTAGATAATATTTAATTATGTGTCTTTGTTTTGGGCAATCCATGCCCTTCACATTCCAAGACAGTAATATAAGATTAAGAGAGGACTTATAAGCCCTTTCTTCTTTGATTTTTTGCGATGTTTTCTCTTTGACGTTACTACTTGATCTAGTTCAAGAGTTGACCCTAGATTTACAAGTTGATTTCAACATTATTTTCCAAACTGATCACCTTTAGAGAGCTTGGAGGTGATGTCATTTTATCCTCACTATTCTTCAACCTTCTGGAGCTTTCATCTAATTCAAAATTTACTTTTATAATACTAATTACTTTAGGTTTCAGATTGTTAACATTTTCAGGGGCATGTGTAGTTTGAAGATTGAAAAACTCATATAAAAATTTTGTTAGGAATCTTCGTCCAATTTCCCTCCATCTCTTCTTTTTTTAGTCTAAGGATTTCTACTCATAAGTAACCTTAATGAAATCTTCCACTAATTTCCCATTATCATCTAGCCTCGTAACATTAACCTCCACATATATCTTAGCAAAGCCAACCTTTCTCCCATTTATAATATAAAGTTAGGATGGAGAAAAAAATGAGAAATATAATATTAAAAAATTCAATTACAAAATATTTCTATTATAGTTTATTCTCTATAAATTTTAGGATATATATTTAATGTCTAGAAAAATCTTTTTAAAAGATATTTATTGCACATACAATCTTAAAAACTCTTTTTAAATAAATAATAGAGATTGAAGCATTATTATCAAATTCAAGGTTAGTTAATTTCTTATTAAATAATAATTTTATTTTATCCTCTCTATATTATTTATTTCTTTAATTTTTGTGTTAGAACTTAAAAGCACAATTAGAATTCAGTTCATTGAAATAACCCATTCATCAAGAAAAATAATATCTTATCACTTTATTAATTATGGCATTTCAATATTAGATTTTGTTAAATTAATTTATAAAAATATGGTTTCATATTTTAACTATGTATTAAAGTGTTAGAGCCAAAGGTTGTACTTATAATTTTATAATGTATTATATATAATGAATTAAGGGAATTTGTCATATAAATAGAATTTAATAGGTTCCCATCTGATGTTCATACAATATGTGTTTTGTCGTTATTTTTTTTTCTAAAATATAAAAGAATGAGGTTTTTTGAGAAAATGAAAATGAAAATGAATTTTTTCAATAATTTTAAAGATCAGGATTTTTGTTTTGAAGCTTTCTTAAATTATAAGGAAAGTTTATGTCTACCCTTTATAGTACGAAGTATACTATTTCCACCAATTTATGAACCATAATAAAAAAGTTATTTTTAGTTTCAATATTGAAACAATTCCTGGACGTTGGATAACAAAAAGACGTTGAATCTTAAATCAATAAAATTAATACTAGATTGTTATCATTTCCCAAAATCAAATGCACTTTTAGTATTTTTCTTTTTATTTTTTTTAAGAACTCTACTTAATACTGTTATTTTCTTTAACTGTATTATGTTAGTTATTAGCAAGGTGGATGTCGTTGTAATTATAGTCAGTATTAGTTAAATTATTATCATCTATCAATAAATAATTTATAATATATAAAATATTATTATTAATTTTAATTATGATGATTATAAATTATTAAATGGCAATGTTTTGTTTGTTAATTTCTTATTTTTATAATTTTACATTTTTATTTATATTTTATATTTTTATAATTATAATGTAAAATTTATGAGTTTTTATTTTGAAATTGTAAATTTTGATTTTAGAAAACGTGATAGTCTATATGAAATCAAATAATTATGTAGATTGTTTAGTGTCCTTTTGGTCGAGGATAAGTATAATTCTTTATTTTAAATGCATTTTTAGTGAGTTTTTAAATTAAAAAATATGATTAGATGATTTAATTCTAAAAATCGTCACATATTTTTGAAATTAAAATTATTTATCTTATAGGGTAATTAAATCGTAATCTAAAACTAAAAATTTTTGTAATTATTTGGTCCATTGTCAAAAGAGATATAGGATACTTTTAGAAATATAAGAAAATAGGTAAAAATGAAAAATCTATAAAGTGGTAACGTAATGGTTTATGAAAACATACAAGAGCAAAACACTTTGGTGGTTGTTCCCCAACCCAATATAGCCTCTGTATAAATTGGATGGTTAGCATCAAAGGGTATCGAATACGTATAAAATAAGGGATACGTAAGATATGTACCTAAAAGGGGGAACAAATTTTCTGTACCCCAATACCCTCTATCTTTTTTTGACCTCAATCATCCAATTTATTACATTAAATGGTTAAGATCAAAACAGTACTGAGTAGGTATAAAATAAGAGATACAAATATTCCAAAAAAGGACCTTTTTTCATTTTCAATATAATTCTGTAGTCATATTAAAAGTTAAAACAGAGTTGAGATAAAGATAGTTCTTTCACACTTTCAAGGATTTGAGTACGAGTCCAATCTATTATAATTCAAAATTAATTAAAAATTATTCAATTTATTTTAAATTTAAAAATTAGAGTTTGGATCTTATTTTTACATTTTTATTCAAACTTTACAACGATTTAAATATTAAATTTCTTCCACATATAGAATGATATTATTTTGTATGTATAATAAAATGATATTTTGTATTTAGTGAATCTATAAATCCTAATTGGGTTGGTTCAAATGAATATTTTAGGTCTAGTCGAAATTAAACATTTTAGACTCAAAATTGGGTTAATTTTGTTTATATTCAATCTGAATATTTTAGACTTAACCCTCCAGATAAGATAAAAATATTAGAATAGACCCGGACCGTATAAGATTAGATCTAGACTCTACCCTCTGCTATCACGCAGTATTTAAATCCAATCGCAAATTGGATGTTCATCATCACTCATGGGTGTTCGAAACTGAAAATAAAGACGACTCGTGTCCGTTATCTTTGGTCGCGAGAATTAGATCCACATTAACGCCGAGTGTCGAGTTAGAAATGCTTGCTGCCTTCTTGTCCAGCCACGTCCCTTCTCGGAAAGCTACGTGTCTTGACGTGAAATCCGGTTCTCTTGAATCGCTCAATTTTGCTGACCACTAGCCTATTAAATTTGTCTCCTTTCTTCAGGTGAACTTCACTATCGTGACCTTTTTATTTAAGGTTTCCATTTTCAGAGCATCAAACATGATTCGGGCAATCAGATCACTTCATCAAAGAGCATCAAGGGTCAGCTTCAGGCAGGTTACAACAATGTCCAACAAACCAGAGGGTCAGCAGACAATGGACAAAGCCCAAAAATCCCAGAACCCAGCTGAGAAGCAAGGGTTAATCTGCACCTGGTCTTGTTTTAATTTCCTGCTGTATTGTTTATGGTTGACATTAAAAGCTGTTTCTGGATGCATGTTAATTAGGGATGTGATGTCTCATTCATTTGGAGAGGGGTATGCCACGAGGTCTGACGAAGAAGGATTTGGTGGGATTTATGGAGGAAACCAATCAGTTCCTAAAGTTGATATTGACAAGGAAATCCATGAAAATCACCCTGGTAATCGGTTAAATCTCTTACACTTACCTTGTATAAAAGTTCATCAATGGAAGTAATTTTACTAACATGTGTATTATTTTGTTTATGTGTTTGTCTGTAAAGCTTATGACAAGAGTCAGGGAAGTGAAGTGAAGGAGAAGCAGAAGGGGCGCTTCCAGACAAACGCAGACTGTTAGTTGCAGACTTATTCATGTGTTGCAGAGCTGATGATTTTGTTTTCATCTTTTCGTCTTTTCTAAAATCCACCCTTTGTTTGGTGGTCACTGGTGTGTCCGGCCTTTGTGTCGATGCTGCTGCAAAATATTTGCATGGATAGCAAAATTCCATTTACCAATTTATTACGCAATTTTTAATTATTATTTTTAACAGTCTAAAATTTGTTAAATAATTTAGTGTTATAAGATATTTTTTAAAAATTAACTCTTCTCTAATAAACTTTGCTAATCGTGTGGGCTTTAGGTAGCGGACTTTATAACAGCCCATGCCTTTTCATGGATATTGCTATTGAATTTTTGTTGCTGATTCACATAAACTGCGGCTGTCTTATTACTTACGGAACAAATTTCATATTTTTTAAAACAAAATTAAAAATTCCCTCAAAAAAACAAAATTAAAATTATTTAATTCCTAATATTAATATAATTATAAATAATTATTTAGATATTAAATAAAATATTAGTTATTTTATAAATCAATTAAGCATATAATTTTAAAATTTTATATATTATTTATTAATTTCAATTATAAAATTTTTGTTAATAAACTAATATCTACTTGTCAGCTTTGATAAAACAAAATAAAATTTACGAACTAATTAAATAAGTATATATTTTATTTATAAACTAGTATTTATTATTAAAACTAATTTTATTTGAGGATTCAAAAATTTTAAAATAATTATCAAAGTTTGAAAATAAAAAATTTAGAGAGTAATTATAAAAATTAAAATTATGAATAATTGGATAATATATTCTTTAATGAATGGAAAATAATATTATGAAGAAATTTAGTTGTCATAGTTTATAAAAATTTGAAGAAACTAAAATTTTAATTAAAATATTTTATCATCGTAAAAATAAATAAACCTACACTCATGATGTTAAACCTTACGTCAGGAACCATTACCATAAAATGCAATGCGTAATTTATTTTTCCAATATTTGAATATTTAAATATTAAATATTTGGTTTTTTGTGCATTCCTATAAAATGTAATGTATAATTTATTCAACAAAAATTTTTAAATATTTGAAAATTAGCTATTTTATTTTTGTGCTAAAAACGTTTTGAATTTCTAAATAAACGATAAAATTAAGTGTATAACTAATTGAAAATTAAATATTGATTTTTGTGCAATTTTGAATTCTAAATAAACATTAATTAAGTTTATAACTAAATTTTAACTAATAACTCATTAAATAATTTATTAGTTTTATATTTTATATTAAGATATTTAACTTAAAATGTAATAGTTGCTCATTTTAAGATTTCTAATAAAAAATCAATTAATCAAACACTTAAAAGTTTAGAATATGTTGAAAAATATCAATACCCCATATATTCTCATAATTTAAAAATTTTGTGAAATCTCGTATTTTTATTGATTAATAATCTCTATAATTTGTCGAAATACTAACCTTACATCAAATTAGGAGTAAGTACAAATACTTGAATCATAATTTTGGAATAAACCAAGATATTTTTTTAGTCATAAACCATTTTATTCTTGCATTATCTTATCTTTATGGCATCTTGAACTCAGTAAGTCCCTTCCAAGTATTACTGCTCTATCTTACCAGCTTTTCAAGAAAGTTATCTATTTTTGTTCTCTTTTATCCTCCTCTGTTTTTAACTTACTTGTCATGCCTACTTTACTGTGGACCTCTTTCTTGCTATGCCTGTTGTAACTTGGATTTGTTAAAGTTGGCAATTATACTTTCCCTTTTCCTGGACATTATGATTAGATATGCACATCTTGGCAATTATACTCGAAGATTCATTTATTTCTTTATCTCCATATCGCACATACTCTCGTGCTCAATGCTAGCTTCTACCGGCAATTATTGCCTTTTGGATGCCTATACCACTATGTTTTCCCAATTCTCCTCATTGTTGTAATATTTACAAAGATTTTGTATTTTCAACCATAGTTACTTTGAGTAACTACATTGAAAGAATGTATGGTTCCTAGTTTGATTCTCATCATTGCAGTTGGAGCTTGTGATTGTAGAGGCCTTGATTATGTCAAATATACTTAACTTATTTCTTATGGCAAGCCATATAATGAAAGTAGTCTTTGGAGAATCATGTTTGAACCATACAAAGTTGCTTTATAGGGCTTTCGCACAATCTCATA
This sequence comes from Erythroxylum areolatum, assembly GCA_024520975.1. NCBI lineage: Eukaryota > Viridiplantae > Streptophyta > Magnoliopsida > Malpighiales > Erythroxylaceae > Erythroxylum > Erythroxylum areolatum. The sequence continues at coordinate 53,515,374 of JANIJH010000223.1, read as the reverse complement.
TGGGTCATCATGCAGTCTGTGACGACAGTGACCATGCAAGTAGATTGGCAAGGCTCACATACAGAGCCCTTTAGGCCTTCACGTGGCATTCACCAGGGCGACCCGATATCTCCTTACCTATTTGTCTTTTGCATGGAACGGTTAGGCCATGTTATCTCGGAAAAAGTGGGACAAGGCCAATGGCGCCCTCTTAAGCTTAGCTCCTCTGGTCCCCCTATCTCCCACCTTTTCTTTGCAGATGATCTGATCCTCTTTGTCGAGGCTACGGATTCCCAGATGCACTTAGTCGCCAGTACTCTCGAGGCCTTTTGCCAAGCTTCTGGGCAAAAAGTTAATACGCATAAAACTCGGACCTTCTTCTCCAAGAACGTTCCTTGGGGAACTATCCTCCTCATCCGTGGCACCCTAGGTCTTTAGAGTACGAATAATCTGGGTAGGTATCTAAGAGTTCCGTTGCTTCACGAGTGTACCATGAGACATACTTATCAACACATTCTGGACAACGTACATACGCGTCTAGGGGGGTGGCGTGCAAGGCACCTGTCTTTAGCAGGCCGAGTCACTTTAACACAATCGGTGATTTCGGCATTCCATTTTCACGATGCAAAATGTGCGTCTGCCTAGATGACTCTGTGATGAATTGGAGAAAATTATGCAGTCATTTATATGGGGTTCCTCGGGAGATTAGCAGACAACTCATCTCATTAAGTGGGATACTATCTGCCAGTCCAAGAAGGCGGGAGGCCTGGGCCTAAAACGGATTTGATTTTCAAACAACACACTTTTAACAAAGTTGGGCTGGGCTTTGATCACCTAACCTTTAACCTTCTGAGTCAGGATCGTTCGAACTAAATATTGAATGGACCCGCACAATATCCCTCCTAGCATTGATAGGAGTGGAGCATCGCGCACTTGGAAAGGTATCTCAGCTGTTTGACAATATGTTCAATAGGGCATTAAATGGCGACTGGGCAATGATTGACATATCTCCTTTTGGTTGTATAAATGGGTGAAGGAGTGGGGTCCCCTTTTAGGAGTGGTAACATCGCCAATTCTGGAGTCGTATCTACACTTGACGGTAGCAGATATGATAACGGCAGATGGCTACTGGCAGTGGAACTTAATCAAACCCTACCTCCCTTCCCCAGTATGCCTGGATATTGCTGACGTAACGTTTCTTGCTGAAGGCATTGTTGAAGATAAAATTCAGTGGGGTCCAACAGCAAATGGTCGTTTTACTGTGGCATCAGCTTACGACCTGATCGAAGAGAATACCCAGGCGAATACCGCTAGTCTTTAGACCCTAATTTGGAAATGCGTGGGGCCTCAGCGGATCAGTGCTTTTCTTTGGTTACTGAGCAAGAAAAAGCTCCTGACTAGTAGTCAAAGAATCAACCGTCATATCACAATGGACAGTTCCTACCATGCCTGTGGACAGGAGGCAACCATTCTTCATGCCCTTCGTGATTGCCCGCGAGTTCAGGTTATCTGGCAAAAATTTCCCTCAAGCATAATGGATACAACCTTCTATCAGCAGGATATGGAGGAGTGGGTGCAATCCAACCTTCTGGAACATCATCAGGTGGCGCAACAGCATTGGACTATCATCTTTGGAGTAGCATGTTGGATGTTTTGGAATTGGCGTAACAAAAGTTTGTTTGACGCCGATTTTACTTGGTTGGAAGACGGTATGTGTGTAGTTCTGGAGTATATGGAATGGATAATCTGAGTTAGGACGGTCGAGAGCTGTGTGTTTCCGGCACATAGCCTACCAGTGGGGAGCCTAGTGGGGTGGTCCAAACTGCCGACAGACTGGGTTAAACTCAACACCGACGGATCGATTCCACAAGGAAGCTCCTTTGCTATAGCTGGGGACCTACTTCAAGACTGGAGCGGCCAGTGGTGTGGGAGATTTCTGCAACACATTGGAAGGGTATCTCCGCTTGAGGCTGAGCTCTGGGGTATACATTCGGGGCTCCAATTGGCTTGATTGCTTGGGTATCGTCGTATCATCCTTAAAGTGGATTCCTTATAGGTAATTAATCTTCTCTCCATTTCAAGTACTGTGATTTCTGTAAATTTTGTTTTGTTGACAGGCATTCGAGTGCTGCTTCAACAAGATTGGGAGGTCATAATTTAGCACGTCATTCGAGAAGGAAACTAGTGTGCAGACTACCTAGTTGCTCTTGCTGTTCTTACAGACCCAGGGTTGCATTACCTACAGGAGCCACCGATGTTGATCGTGGAGCTCATCCACCGAGATCAACACGGAGCCATGTACCACAGATCGCTACGTTAGCTTTTCTTTTGTGTTTTTCTGTTTGGTCCTTTGTAACCAAAAAAAAAAAGATGAGTCTATAAAAACTTAATAACAAGTTTAATTGTTAAAGTGATGTGAAGTTTGTCTGATCTAGCTTATCCTTGGGTGAAACACTTTAGGAATAAATGAAGAGACCACTTTTCACTCCAACCGTCAAACCATAGCCATGTATTCTTTTTGTTGTCTATCATGTATTTGATCTCCCACAAAAGTGTGTTCCCTAAATTACGCATGTGGTACAGGGTCCGAAATATGTCTAATTGTGCCTTTGAGTCCTATAAACTTTGGTTCTCCAAGCAATGTGAATGTACCCATCATACCCAAAGGTTCTCTTTATCTATAAGTAATCTCAAATTTCTTTTAGCTAGTATGCTTTGTTGGCGATTTGCATTGGTCAAATTCCCAAACCTTTAATTGCATTATACTTAACCTTGCCATTTGATTTTTTATGAGCATCTCCTGTCCAAAGAAAATTCCTCAACATTCTTTCTATGTTTTCAACAAGTTTCCATATGGGATATCCAATAAACATAGAGATTATTCAATATGAATTTGATTAACTAAAGTCTTCCAATTATTCAATATGAATTTGATTAACTAAAGTCTTCCAACATACGACAAGCTTTTGTTGCACTAGACTTATTCTTCTCTCAATTATCTCATACAAAGCTTAGCAACCCTTATAGGTTAGTCTATTAGTAGTAATAATGACTCCCAAACAAGTGAAAGAGGGATTTTTTTATCCTTAAACCCAGAAATTAGCATCAGCAGAGACCATCATGTAGTTTTTTTCTTAATTGACTATAATGTCTAATAGCTTGCTAAAAGAATTAATAGGATTCATTAGTACCTAAATCTAGCAAGCATCAACTTTAGGAAACATTAATAAGTCATTTGCAGATAAAAATTCAATATTTTCAATCTGTTGCATTTGTTATAAAAATCGAAGGAGGGATTCCTTCTAATATTGTACTCAGTCAATCTTCTCAAAATTTCCATACAAATTGAGAATAGATAGGAGGATAAGTTATCACCTTGCTTGACCTATTTTCATCCCTTAATCACTTGAGTTTGTTCTCCATTCACCAAGATGATAAATGATTTAGTAGTTATGCATTACATAATCTATTTAATGTGCTTTTATGGGAATCCAAAAGCCTCAAGGGGTGAAATATAAATTCTTAATTGCTTGAGTCAAAAGCCTTTTGAAAGTCTATCTTCATTGCACAACTTTTCATTGATCCATTCCTTTTGTATCCTTTGAAAATTTCTTGTGCCAATAGGATACTGTCCTCAGTGTTCCTTCCTATAATGTAGGTCATTTGTGATTTTTTTTTGAAGACTCCAAAACTTCTTTAAGGCTTGAAGCCAAGATTTTGGAGATGATTTTGTATAGAGTGTTGTAATAAGCGATTGGGCTAAAATATTTGAGTTAAGCAGTTTGTGTACTAAAAAAATATAATTTTGGTTTATCTCCTTAATATTATTCTAAAGCTAAAAACATCCTAGATGGAATTACTGATATGCTCCTTGATTTCCAACCATGACTCCTTAAAAAATAATAATTAAACTCATATGGTCTTGAGGTTTTATTAGAATTAAGCTCCTTTAAAACATTCTCTAGATCCTATAGACAGATAGGTCTTATTAGATCCTTAGCTTTCTTTTCAGATTTTGCAATTAATATGAAAGTGTTGAGCACCTGCACAGAAGAATACCTCTTAGACTGAGAACCCAGGGTATTTTGGAAATATATGAACACCTCTTCCCTAATCTCCTGTTATCTGCATATTCTCCCTCTATTGTCCTTAATAGGGTTTGTGATTTTGTTAATATTTCTCTTTGTTAGAATAACTTTGAAGAAGAAACAAGAATTCTTGTCACCTTCTTAAAGTCACTATGTTTTAGATTTCCACCTTAATAGGGATTTATGTGCCTCAAGTGCTTTGACATAAGATTAAGTGCACCCTTTTTATTCCTCCTTTTAGTAAGAGGATCCTTATATAGTTCAATTTGTGCAAAGGTGAGTTGACTTCTTTCCTCCTTAATGTCAGTGTTTTTAATGTTTAAATGTCTCTAATGTAGAGACTTATGATTCTTTTTCACTAGACAAAATTTCTTGATGTATTTGTATTACACATAGTCGTCTATTTTAATTCTTATTCCTATTTTAATTGCCTTTTGGAATCCTTCAAGCTTTGAATTGTAGTTGAAGAATATGAATGGAGTAATCTGAGTAAGGACTTTTGTCATATTATGGACTTCAATTGGAGTATGGTTTAAAGTAAGAGGATTGTTAAATATGGCCTTGCTTCCCAAGAATTTCATCATCCATTTTTGATGCATCAAACCTCTATCTATCTTCCTTCTCAAATTCCACTTCTCTTGCCATTTATTTCGGGTAAAGTGATTCCTTATAATTGAGGTTTGTGACTTCTATGTTGCTCAAACAAGACTTGAATTCATTGCATGGAGCTTTTGAACTTGCCTCTCTTTTTGATTCAAATGTATGAAGAATATTGTTAAAATCATGAAGAATTATCTAAGGGATGTCCATATTTAAGCACTTGTTTTTTTAGTTTCCCTATAGTGAAGTTCTGCAGCATATATAAAGTTGAAGCAAGTTCTTCGCTTATTGTGCTTCAGAACAACTTACAAATGTATAACTTAGTCACTGAATTGATGATCAGTTTTCTTAATCTTCTCTAGATCATATGCCACTACTATTCTTCCATTGCTTTGTACACTATAATTAGTGATAATTTCCCAATTGCATTAGATGAACCAAAGTTCCTTGCATATATCCTCTTTGAGTTTAGTTTCGAAAATGCTAATTAGTATTACCTTTATTGCCTTTAGGTAGTTAAAATGTACATACTACTTATTAGAGTTATTGAGACCTTTAACTTTCTAAGCTAAAACTAGAACTAAAGGGGATTAGAGGGGTAGTTTGATCCTAAATTGACTTTATTGTATGAGTTAGTCAATATTTTTATACCGCAAGCGCACGGTGTAGCTGTAGCTAGTACCGACAAGTACTGATCAATCCTATAAGGACAATGAGTACTAATAATAACCATTGTTCTATTATCTAGCTTAAGAACTAATTATGATTTTTAATTAAAAAACTAACTTTAAGCAAATAAAATAAATGAACAACACAATTAAGTAGAGAATTAGGAAGCGTTAAGTTAATTATCAATATCAAGTGATTAGTATTTAGGTTCGAATTCCCCTAAACCTAAACAAATTGATCTTTTGTTATGCAATTGGATTGATGATTTATTAGACTGAGAAGTTGAGTCTATTAACAATTAATCCTAAAGTTTCTAACCAAATTAATTAGGTTAAATTTTATAAGATTGCGTTATCGTTTTGTTAACCCCTCTATTAAGTTTGACCATAATTGGGAGGATTTATGCCATCCTATCTTTAGGGTTCCAATTAACTCTTTTGAATTACCGTAGATCTATTCAAACCTAGGATTTCTCAATTGCTAAGTCTGAAATCAAATTATAATATAATATTTTGGATTACTAGAACATAAATAAAACAAGTAATTGGATCCCAATAAATCAAACAATCAATTGCATTCACAAAATAATCAACACATGTTCAGGTATCAAATAGGGTTCATCTAGCCTAAATACTAACGAAAATTTTGGTTATACATTGGTAAACACAAAATCAAATATAAATAAACAGAAAATTGAATCGAAAACAACAAAATCATAATTCTAAATCTCCTTAATTATCTTCTATCAAATATTTTGGCGTATGATCTTGTATTCTGATGGATCCGTCGATAAAATCTTTACGTTTCCCTCTCCTTTGGCTTATTATTACACTTGGAATCGTCTTTAGAAATTTCAAAACGCTATTTGCCATCTCTCTCTCTCAATTGCCTCCAAACTTCTTCTTTTGTATGGAATGCATTACCAAAAATTCTGGATATCACAAAAAAGCACAGCCTCGGGTAAGTGCACGGGTAGAGCACGACCAGGTATCCCTTATATGCATAGGATCTTCATTTTACGTCGTGTTTTTGTCCAAATTTTGCTCCTTTAAGTCCATGAACGCAATTATAATTTATATACACACTTCAAATGAATTAAGTATCAAATATATACCAAAAGCAATAAATATCAATCAAAAACACATTAAATATAGGGTAAAAAATATGCTCAATTATGCATCTATCAATTATCCCCACACTTAAGCTTTTATTTGTTCTCAAGCAAACTATAATCAAAATTATAAATTTTATGACATCAATCCATCGTCAATTTCAACTTGTTCATTTACACTATACATTTTCATATCCTATTAAGTCAAATTAACATACAATCAGAGTCAAGTTGTCCTAAAATTAATTTTCTAAGTAATATTAATAATAATCACATCAACAATCACATTGAAATCAAAAGCATATCTCTTTACACCCTCACCATTTCGCTTAATGCATTCAAGTGTTTAGTGTGAAAAGTATCAAAACTCTCAATCATGCATAGTAGAATTCTTACCATATACTTACAATAAAATTACATCTCCATCTCTTATGTACAAACTAGAAACAAAAATCAAAAAGTCTTTGTGTAGGTTGTAATGGGGCATAGGTACGGTATGAATGTGACAATAAAAGGGGTTTAAGTGAAGAAGATTTACTTAAAGAAATATTACAAGAATTGTTTACAAAACACACAAGTCCTTTCATCCCAAATCTATTGGTACCACATACTTTGCTTCTTTTCTTTTATATGCTCAGTTTTTTTTACAACAAACCAATTTGAGAATTTAGTACCACAATTCAATAGATATTGGGCCTTTCTCAAATTTCAAGTCTTAACAAGTAAATTATAACAACCCAAATCACCCGTTTACAGATATTGCCCGTTTTGGGCCTTGACCCAATCAAGCCCTCACGGTTTTACTTTTCCCAAGGCCTTCCTAAGAGGTCACTCATCCTAGTACTACCCTCACCCAAGCACATTTAACCTCGGAGTTTTGATAGGATCCGGTGCATTAGGCCTTAGAAAATGCATCTGTAAAGGAGAGGTATTCGTACCCTTATAAAGCGTACTTTGTTCCCCTCTCCAACCGATGTGGGATCTCATACTCTCCACCTCCTTTATGGCCCAACTCTCTTTGGGGTCCAGCTTAGCTGGCACAACGATTTGGGTACCGGCTCTGATACTAACCTATAACAGCCCAGATTACCCACTCACAAATATTGTCCGCTTTGCCCTCACGATTTTGCTTTTTCCAAGACCTTTCCAGGAAGTCACCCATCTTAGTACTACTCTCACCCAAGCATATTTAACCTCGAAGTTTCGATGGGATCCGGTGCATTAGGCTATGGAAAACGCGTCTGTAAAGGAGAGGTATCTGTAACCTTATAAAGCGTACTTCGCTCCCCTTTCCAACCGATGTGGAATCTCACATAAATAGTGTTAATAACCTTCAAGGTTTAAAATAATAAACAGGTCTTCAAAGAAAAATAGGATAAAGGTTAACATGTGGGTTTAATCAATGAAAAAGGCTGAAGCTCAACTTGGTCATTCCTAAAGGTAAATTTTTGGGTATGGTGATTTTTAAAGAAAAAGGCTTAAATAGTTGGTAAATCTAAATGTCTTTATCATGTTAATACTTCTAATTTAACTATTATGGTCTTAACATGCATAAAAAAGCAAGTTCTAGAATTATCCTACTATACATGATAACACACACATGAAAGAATAATAAAAACTTTAAAAATTTTGAAAAGTGTTTTTAGGCTCAAAAGTTCATAAAAAAGATTGGGTATATAGGTGTAAATAGTATACAAATTTCATTCAACTTGCAAATTTCAATGATTACAAAAAATATGACTTAGAAAACGAATTTCATTCTAACCATCATTCTTTTGCACACCAATTCAAATCAATAATCAACAAGAAAGTGTAGTATTTATAGATATATTCAACCAATTCAAGATATTAGTATATAAGAATTATAATTAAGATTATAATAAACTTGAAGAAATCAGTTTAAGATTCATTAAACCATCCCCACACTTAAAATTGGAGATTGTCCTTAATGTACAAAATACAAGTATGTATGAAAGTGAGAGGGTTATTTGATACTTTCTTGATTATGACGATTTCTTGAGGTTAGATCCATCTAATGTATAACTTATCCTTCCACAATAAAAGAAAAAGAAAGGATAAATAGAAATAAAAGAAATAAAAATAACATAATTGAAAACAAACTATAAAAGCATCATTTGTTATAATGTTAGATAGGACAAAATAATTAACGAAAAGAGAATTAAAAACATACAAAAAAAGATAAATAAAAAGAAAGAAGATACAAAGTTAAACATCTCACCCTAAATGTTTTTGTTCATCCATTGCCTATCAAGTCTTCTAAGCCATCTTCTTCTTGTTCTCTCCCTCTTTATAAATTGGTGTTCTTCCTTATAGTCCTGCATTTGACTTCTTAATTATAAATGTTTTATTAGGAAAGGGTATTGGTAAATGTTTTGCTGGGAAAGGATATTGGTATCTCTCATATAACTTTTGCTCTTAAAAGTCAATTTGTTGCTAAGTCGTTTATGATAATACGCCTTTTAACAAGTTGAGGTTCATAGCATCTATAACCAATAACCTAGTTTCTCCATCAATTGAGGCTCTACAGACTAGAGTGGCAAAAAGGCATTCTATTCTTGGAAAAAAAACCAGGGCCAAATGAAGTTCTCATTAATGAAGATGACTTGTTCTTGTTCAAGTTTAGCACTAAATCAAACATATAGAAGATGTTAGAATTAAACCCTTGGCATATAAATGGAAAACCCATTTTCCTTAAAAAAATGGTGGCCTAATATGGATTTCCTAAACCTTAAACGCAAACACATTCTAATATGGATCAATTTCTATATTATACCACCTTATGATTAAGCTACCTAGCTAGCTCACTTGGTAGGTTGATACGTCACGGTGAATATATGAAAGGTACCAAGAGAATATAATATGCTCATTTTTGTATATAAGTTGAGGTGGGAAAAGAGGTCCTAAGGAGTTAAACCTGATGAAATTAGATGAAGATGGAAATATGGTAGACGTTGAAATAAATTGAGTTATAAATAGAAGTCTATCACTCCCATTAAAAAGAGAGAGCAGAAGTCTATAGGAAAGTGAGTTAGAAATGTTTCTTATGTTGAGTTAACACGGAGGAAGACATTAACATTGGAGAAGAATATTTGATTAAAAAAATACCTCAAGCTCTATAAACAAAAAAAAAATTATTTTATAGGCTCTAAACTTAACTATTAATGTGTCTAAAAAGGGCTATAGTCCAAATTCAGTCTTAAATGTTAACTGTAACTAGGGATAGACATGTGTCTGAAACTCCAATTTCTCCTAATGATCCAAAGATTACATAAATTTAGAACTAAGTTAAAGCAATATCCAATTTTGATTATGTTGATCTTTCAACACTTCAAGAGAATAGTGCAACATTTGTGGGAACAACTACCAATACTATAAAGAAGGCTAGGGGAAGCCTAAGAAGAAAAACCAAGGCAACCTTTCCTCTTCCAACTAATGTCCATTATATCCTGGAATTTAATGGTGTTGAATAAACTGAAAAGTAGCAAGTTCTTCAAGATTGTCTCATTTATAAGAAGTCAATTTTTATTGGTTTTTCAAAGACTAAAATAAAAAATGCAACTTTTAAGGAGGGTTTATAGTTTCTAAATAAGGTTTGGCCACTTATTAGCAAGTATGAAGCTCACTTGAATACAAGAATTGCTGCCTATTTATTTTAATCCAAACAAGATTGCTCTTTACCAGACTTATTGCTTAGACAAATTCTTACATTGACAATTAACTTGTAACAACTAAATATTAGACTTAATATTATTTGATGTATGTTGCTAGCTTGGGTTTAATGAGGAAGAAGCTTTGAGAAGACCTCATTAACCTTAACATAAACCCCATAACCCCTTGACTTATCTTAGGTGACTTTAATAGTACCTTTCTTAGTTAAAAATTTGAAGGAAAAATCTCTAAGATGATTATAGTGAGGATTCAGTAATTGCATGAATAAAACAAGCCTCGCTAATAATAGATTACCTAGTGCAATAACTAATAGGTAGATGGATGCTGAGGAAGAAGCTAGACAAATGTTTGGTTAATAAAAGTTGGCTATTTCACTCTTCTTTTATGCTTAGATTGATCAACTATTAAGGTCAATATGATAATTAATTAGCTCAAAAGACGTGTCTCTTTTAGGTTCAAAACTATATGCTCGACTTGTAAGGTTTTAAGATGTTGTGAGAAGAAGAAGCAATACTCTAGTTGAGTGATACACATCCTTTAAATACATAAAAAATTAAAAGCTATAAGGGAAGCACTTAAGGAACTAAATAGAATGCATGTGGGTAATATTAAAACCTCAATAGTGGAAGCTTAAAACCTTTTATCATCTCTTTAGGAATAATTATATTAATTGGCTGAAGAATATGAATTAAAGAGGAAGGAGGAAGAAACTCTTTTTAACTATACAATAATTCTTAATATTCACCTTTCTCTCATTAAACAAAAATCAAGGAATCTTTGGTTAAAGAAGGGATACAAAAGGTCTAAGTTCTTTTCAATTTAATGCTAGTAACGAGGAAAATTAATTGAATTATAACTCTCCAAAATCCTATAAGGTAGATAACTTTAAAGCCTTATAAATTAAAGGAGTTATTCATAGGGTAGTTAAAAGATATCTTAGGCTCTTATAGCTAAGTACAAGCTCTCAACAATCCTTAAAGCCTTTTTTTTTTACTGAAGTGATTTTAATAGTCAAATATAGAAGCTCATTGAATCGATTACCACATTGAAGATAAAAAATACTAGTTTAAGCTTAATCTATATAAGACACTTAGGCCTGATGGATTTAATAACCTATTTTACTAAAAGAGTTGGGGTATTATTTGGGGTTTCATAATAATATTTGTGGGATTTTCATATTTTAATATAGTCTACAAGAGTATCTTCAAGATAATTGTTACTAAACTGAAACAAATCCTAAAAGATATCATTATTCTTAGCCATGGACATTCATCCCAGGTTAAAATATAAGTGATAATATCTTGATAGCTCAAAATCTTTTCAAATACTTACCATAAGAGGAGAGGGATAAGAAATTGTGCCTTGAAAATAGACATCTATAAATTTGTTATACTAATTAGTCCTTTATACTTAACATTCTTAAAGCCTAGGACTTTTCTAACAAGTTCATAAATTAGGTGAGTCAATTCATTTCAAACCCTACTGATAACATTCTCATTAATGGAAAGCCTAACAATCCTTTTTGAGACAAAAGGACCCTTTATCCCCTATCTCTTTACTATTTATATTGAAGCCTTGACTAGGCCAATTGCCACAAACTTTGCCAATACATATTAGTTTAGATATCATTGTAAGTTTGACAAGTCAAGAATCTCTTCTTTGTCAGTTACAGATTATTTGTTGCTATTGTCTACCTCTACTCCATCCTCAATTAAGGTATTAATGGATTCTTTGACTGTCTTTCAGCATATGTTGGGGCTAAACATCAATCATAGCCTGAACACTTTTTTCATCTCTATTGATTCCCTTTTAGCCAGTAAGCATGTGGCTCTTATGATTGATTTTAAGCAAAACCATCTTCTATTTAGGTATCTAGGTATCCCAGTTAATAATAAGAGATTTGGCTTTATTGATTACTAGCCCTTCTTGGCCCTTATTTGCAAAATATTATCTACTTTATAAAACAAAAGCTTATCCTATACAGGGGGAGTCCAACTCATTATTTCAATTCTCAACAACATGAACATTTATTGGTCTACTCATCTATGCTTGCCAAGCAACATTGTCAAGAGCATTGGGAGATTGATGAGAGACTATCTATGGAATGGAAAGTAATGGAAATGTTTTAAAACCAAACCGAAATGGGCTTATGTTTGTATTCCTAAGTTAGAAAACATTCTGGCATAAAATCTATATAGTTAGAAAGGGTTCTATGCATAAAATCTATAAAAGCAATGAATAGAATTCATTTAGCAAAGAATTTATAAGACTGATGGTAGATAAGGAGTCTTTTTTAGTAAAATGGGTCAATTCAACTTTCCTTAAAGACCTATGCATACTTGAAATCAAATAGAAACAATCAATTTTTTAACATTAAAACAAAATCTAGATCTCATAGGTAAATTAAGGGACTACTTTAATTGAAAATGGGAAACTTTTTTTGTTTTGGTATGAACATTGACATGATTTTGTCCATTTATGGTTGGTGGAAAATATATATAGCTTGAGGAATATCATTCTTGATAACGCTAAAGTAAGTATGATTATTGAAGAAAATACAATTAGTCCTGAATTATTGGCATTAAAAAGGATTCTCAGTGACTCTTAATAGCTTGGCTTCTTATCAACCAAACGAAGAGGAAGAAGATTATTTATCCAAAAAAAAGGAAGAAGATTATTATTATGGGACAGTAGAGTTGGCGAGGTTAGTCTGAACCGATCTGAACTCAATAGACGTGACTCGAGTTGATTGGATGTTGGTCAGGTTCGAGGCTTTTTTTCTTTAATTCATAGCGTCGAGCCTAGCTCGAGTTTGGACAAAAATGATATCATTTTCATTTTTTAAAATTAAAAAATATATTGAATTAGACTTAATTGAATTTCAAATAGTCTAAATACGATCGAGCTTTAGGCTAGACCAAAGTCTAATCATAAAATCTTGAGTTAGGCTCCGGCCTGGGTGGACCTGAACTTGGCTTGACTCATTGCCACCTTTATGGACAAGGCATTACTTTAAGAGATTTACTAATACCTTTTATCTCTAGATGTTTTTAACATCGTAGAGTCTACTCCCACGGAGTTCTTTCGCATATAATTCCACTAATATTCTCAAAACCTCTTTTATAACATAAGCCACCCAAGAAACTAAACACCAAAGATAGGCTAAGCAAAATAACTAGTCTATGTCCTACTTGTATGCTCTACCAAGAGGAAACTAAATCCATTGTTCATTAATTTTTCAATTGTTACTGCATCAATATAATATGGAAATAAATGCTAGATATTCTTAATCTCTAATACAACACTAATCAAAATAAAGCAATATTATGTTATGAATATGCAGCATAAAAGGCCTTAATAACTAGGAATTCTTGGCTATTTCAACTATATTCACTTACAATATGCAATATAAAAGACCTTAATAATTAGGAATTCTTAGATACTTCAACTATGTTCACTTACATTATTTATTAAATCTGGAAAGAATGAAATCAAACAATATTTAAGGATAAGCAACTAACCTCTCATTCTATAAGCGTGAACATAATCAATTCGATAAAGAGAATTTACCCGCAAAGGATATATTGGACGAGATCAATTGTAGAATAGTGAGAAACCTAAATATGGTACAAATTTAGCGCCTCTATTTCAATGGTTACAAGGAGTATAGTAAAGGATTAATTATTTCTTAGCTTATTGACAATTCTTAGGTATTGGTTAGCAAGTCAATGAACTTTATTTTTGGGAAAGATTAAAAAGTTTGAACCACGACATTATTTTATGATATGATTGATTGATGAATTGATTGAGCTACTTTAATTTAGATTAACTGTTAAATTTTGGTTGGAAATCTAAAATTTTATTTCTTAAATTTTAACCTAGAAAATAATTAATTTGGTGAACAAACCAAAATGACAAGCCTAAATAACATATAGACTACACAAAGACAATAAAAAACGAGCAAAAGCATATCTTAAGAAAAGTTAATCAAGCTTTGAATCGAAATTTTTTTTAAAAGTTAAATTATAAATTTTATTATTAATTAAGTATTTATACAATATTGCTTGGCCACAAATTTATTTCAAATTTTTATATAATTTATATTTTAAATCACTATAAATTTTAACCAAATTCTTAATTTTCTAATATTTTAACCCAATTCTTAATTTTCTATATTTTTTTCTTAATTTTCTATATTAAAATGATATTTTTATCTTTTATAATACGTCCGTATACCAAAAAGAAGCACAAAACTGAAAATCAATCGATTAGTCAAATCTTGTGCCGACAAAAAGGCACGCATCAGAACCTTCACGTTACGGCAGGAGTTAAGAGAGGCAGCTAACAGATCAACTGTTCGTGTATTGTTTCATAAAAATCTATTCATTCAATGAGGATTCATAAAATTTGAACGGTTAAGATCATTCGGGACAAAGGAGAATAAGATTGTGAAGAACAGAAAATCTGTTGCCTTGTATGACAGAATCTTAAAATAAATCCAAAGGTGCGTGGGAACAACGCAACGCATAGATTTCAGGCCAGCTCATAATATACGGAACTTATCTCCCACGTAATTTGACAAGGCACCGTCTCGATGACGCCAAACGCATCTCGACTGTCCATCATATTTTCATTGTTTTAATCTTGTCCATCCATTTTTCAATATCCTCCTATATAATCATACTTCATCTACGTTTCTTAGCCGTATCATTGATACATTAGGGCGTTTCTTCCGATGGTCCGTTCTTTCCTCTTCAGATCTGCCAGTCATGGCAGTCGCCGGGGGCGCGTGGTTGTCTTATATTTGTAGATCGGTCTACGATCTATATTATAGGTGTTGTTTTTTCGGGCTTTCCTAATTCGTGTGAAATCTGCCGATGAATAAGATGTGATCAGAGGTTCGTTCGTGTCAAATTTTGTTATTTATCGTCTGTTGCTGATTCTGCCTCTTTTGATGTAACCTCTTTGGTGTAGGAGTTGATTTCTTGGTATCTTTGTAGATCTTGTAAAGCTCTTTATTGAAAGGTCTCTTGTAGATCTTCGTTGGGGATGGAAGTATTGGATTAGCTACTTGTACAGCTTTTTGATGTGTGGAAGATAGATCTTGCCTACGATGGACGCTTGAGACGTAGATCCGACGACTTTGTATATGCTGTAAATCTGGAAGCTTGTGATTTGATCTTCATGTTAGTTAAAGTGGATGTAAAAGATATGGTGGGAGGACAGAAGGCCTAAATGAAAAAATAGGCCGAGTCTTCTTGTAATATCTTTGTCATCCGACCTTTGCCATGACAGGTGCGCTTGCATGGCAGGTCACCCTGATTTTAATAAAAATTGATGATTTTTGTGTTCTGAGAGGAGATCGCACGGGGATTGCCCGGGTTCTCCTCTCCACTGTGTCTGTGCCTCCCCGCTTTATTATTACTTCGCTCAGCCAAAAGTCCATTTCTACATGATCATTGCTCTGCGCAGAAGAGTTCCAGCGGAAAGCTACGCATCTTCTCTTGTGAAGCTTCGACACAAATTACGTGGTTTGAAAAGGTATCCTTTCTGATTTCAGTTAGATTTCCTCAGTTAACAAATTTTTGAGTGTCCATATCATCTCACAATCAGCTTCGCAATTTTATGTTAACGCAAAGAATATCAACGAGAATTGTCCAAGAAATTCAATTAAGTCACTTTTATGTCTTTCAATTATGACAGTTGCGCATATCAATTTGATCTTAAAGGATAATATTGAGGTATTCCATAAGGTGAAATTATCGATCACTCGTTTTATTGGTAAATTATTGCTTTTAGAATTTTCATTTTCTGCCAGTTAATACTTGTGCATATCAAAGACCACAGAATATTCCTGTTGAACGTTTGCTAATATATTTTCAACAGACGGACGCCGATTTTGTACTTTGACGATGGGTGTTAAGTTAAAACTACGTCGATTGCTATATTATTGATGCTAAATTTAAATTTGTATTATTGATGCTAAATTTAACTTTATATTATTGATGCTAAATTTTAAGTTTATGATTCTTGGATATGTTTCGATCTTTTTCCCCTAACCCCAATTCCTTGTGTAGAAGAATGTAAAACTCTGTTCAAGTTGTTTGTACTGCTAGTTGATTTAGTCCACCAGAAGGTTACCTGGCTTGCTTACTACTCCAATGCATGGCTTTCAACTCTTTGAAATAAATTAGCTATCGATAATTGACGCAGCGTGGAGAGCGTGGAAGCGTCTTGATCAGCAGCCCATATCTATCATGTTCTTGAGGTGATCTAAACATTATGATGTGATGTTGACATTCATTTTAAGTTACTTTTCTTGTCAACTTTGGTAGCTTCAATTTTAGTAGGCACTGTTTTTGGTGCTTATTATGTCTATTATCTTTGACAATTTTTTCATTTGAAGATTTGATTGAGAGGCAATCAGATTTTCACAATATTCTATCTTGTTGCTTCAAATTATTTACTTCTCACACATCATATAAACTTGTAATATTGCTTTTGTTATAAAATATTTCAGGCTATTTATGTCAAAAATAGTAAGTATGGTAGGCACCGAAAATTAACAACAAATTGTTTTCATAACCCATTAGTTTAGCTGTACTATTACTTGTAAACTAATTTGTACAACCAGATCTTGGTAACCGATGTCCGCGAAGATGGATGCTTTGTGAGCGCTGTCATCTTCCTGTATACCGCGGCCAATTCAATATTTATGCTGCACATATGCTAGTTGAGCTACCGTTTATCGTCCTTGCGTGTATGTAATGTTTTAGTACTATTAGTTCCTGTGTTTCTTTTTATATAGCATCTTATAAAAGCATTATTTTTACATCGATGGCTAACTTGTTGCAATATTGTGAAGCACAGAATCGTTTTAGAATGCTAGTAACTATCAACTGCAAATATCATAGTTTTCATGTTGCCATTAGAAATTTCATTCATTATCAATTAGGATGGCACGTGTATTTTACGTCTCTAACGCATCATGTTTAAAGTTTTAAAATTGGTTTTTCTTTCATTTTATAAATTTCATGAAGGTTAAAAGGGGAAATCTTTTGGAAGATATTGAGGTTTATTGTGCTAGATTGTTTGCTCTGTATGGAATATTTTGTAATGAATGATAATTTTTATATTATAAAACCTTTCTTATATCATACGATGATAAGATTTTTTTAATTTTAATTACCGCAATCTATATTTTCACTTAAGATATCAATAATGATTAATTATAGTTTGTTTTTAAAAAATGAGCAATAGTTTGTTATGAATGGTTGTTCCCATAGTTAATGATTAATTATAGTTTATTTTTAAAATAATGTATGGGGATTCTTGATTCTTAATTTATCTGTTTTAGCAGCGTGGAATTTGATGCAATTTTAACTTTACTATTCTGATTTTCATGTTTTGACATTTTCGGTATTGTAAAATTAATGTGGATAACCTACCCTTTGGCTATTTATTGGGTATGCGACTTTTCGATTTTCTTTTCTGGTACGGAGAGGCTTCTTTAATGTGCAATGGTAACTCGTTGGCCGTAAGATTCTTGTTGGCGATTTATTACGTCTACCTTTTTCAAACCATTGGAGGTGCATACAACTTATATAAGACGGAAAGATTCTAAAATTTTGATTGGTGTTCTTAAATTTCCTTGAACGTTGAAATCTCGGTTAATCAAAGATTAGAGCCTCACATGAATGTCGGAATGTAAGATGACTTTGGAAATTAAAGATCGGTTAGTGTCGTTCTACCTTAGCTTTTAGCCTTTCAAATTGTATGTGCATCATGAGTAGTGTCCTCGGCTTTTAGAAGGTCTGTAAGCTCAAAATGGCTGAGCGCCCAGTTGACCGATGGGATATTGGGAGGTTGGTGGTTCGAATCCACTCAGATCTTAAGTTTTGTTTTGTTTTAATTATATTCTGTATAAGATGAAAGTGAGGAGGCAGTGTCTGCCTCGAGTTGAACGTAATTGTGAGGTTACGCATTATTTGTCTGTCGAATTTTGCCGCCTGTAGTTATCTCTTTTCGTAACCTGGCCATAATTTATATGATTGTCGATGACTGACCACCTTAGTGTTTAACTCTTTTGGTAACCTGTTTTTTCAATGACGGCCAAATTTTAGCGTTACTAATTGTCCTTTCCTTTGCCGCATTATAGGTACGGCTAACGACTAAAAGAATCTGCATTTTAAGGCCGCATTTGGTTATTATTTTCAGCATAGATGGAACAAGACAAAAATTTGAAGATAGAACAAAAATTAGAGACAGTAAGGTGTTTAGTTATGATGAACAAAACAGATAAAACTGTCTTCGTTTAGAGGAGGAAATGTGTATGATTGTAGTTGACATAATATAAAAATAATGTCAATGATTAAAATACTTTTTTTATTATAATATAATTAGAAATATGCAATTTATTATTTTAAAACGAATGATTTGTATTAGTAAAAAAGTTAACAAATAATAATAATAACAATAACAATAAGAAATTAA
>JANIJH010000223.1:53477120-53488665 GCA_024520975.1 Erythroxylum areolatum | reverse complement strand
AGCTCCAGAGGGACTTTTCCTGCCGTGTAGATCGTGTTGGCAAGAGAAGTCATGGCTCACAGGTCGGTCAGCTGAGACTTTTGGGATGACCTAGATAGAGCTGATGTATTTGCCCTGTTTATGTAGCATGTTGTACTAGGTTTTTGGAGTGATGTATATTCAGTAATCGCTGACATATGTATAAACTTCTGATTTTGATGAAATGAAATGAGGAACAATTTGGTTCAAAAAGTTTGTGATTTTATACTGATGCTTTATTATTATGATGCCATGTGAAGTGTTTGTAGTGATTAATCGTAGCTCACCCTTATCGTAGGATATGTACCAGAATGACCTGCGGCGTCCTGATGTGTACCCTGCGGCAAGGGGGCGTTACAAACTCGCTGATTTGTTCACAAAGGCTTTTAACACACAAGCATTTTTGGATCTCATTTGCAAGATCAAAATTATTGGTTATCAACCAAAACTCCGACTTAAAGGAGGAGTAATAAAAGACCCAAAAATATGTTGACAATTTTGGGCATGCTACAGGCCACAATAACGGGTCTCACTATGGTTTTACTTCTTGTTTAAATTTTTTTTGTTCTTTTCTTTCTCATAACATAAGCGGTATTGTACATAGTAATAGGCAAGTAGTTTTGATATTGTACAACTAGCATATTTTGTTAGTTAGTATTTCCCTTGATTCTAGGACGCACAACTAATATGAAAAGAGTTAGGGGGTATAAGTAATGTCCTAAATATTCAGTACAAATTGAACAAAAGAATTTTCTTTCTTCACCTACTGTTTACTCTGCTATTTTACAGTAAATTTGTGTCAAACGACAGTGCAGTGAACAGACCAGGAACCTTTGGATCCATCACTGCCCTTTGTTAAGAATAACATTTGTTATGAAGTCTAGTGGCAAAAGTTCAACACGTAACTACAGAAATAGTTCGAGCTCTTAACATTGTTGCTAGAAATTGTAAATATCTTGCGGCTGCTATGTGTAAACAACGATGTAGAGTAAATTTCTAAATGCAAAAGGTGGGTTGATCATCCAAACAATTAAGTGCTAATGATTGAGCAGTTCCTTCTTATTTTCTTGGGGGGAAAAAAAAGAAACTTTCATACTATTGCTGATTGTTTCTGAAATTCTTCTCCAATCTTCATGTTCTGATTATCAGTTACTGTTGACCGTGCAAGATTTTGGATTTGATGACTCATACTACCATCCTTGCACAGGCCATCTCCTATCAGGATCAGGAAGCCACGAAGACCACTTTGATCTACTCATTTTCTGCTCTTTTTGTTGCCTCGTAGTCAAATCGCCTGAGATTTTCCTCCAGTTCAAGACCTTACCAACTACAGATCCCAACGCCCTGCTCCTTTTTGTGCCCGCTGCAGTATTTATCTCCAGTTCATCGGTCATCCTCATCGACGCTGACAGCCTCTCGTAGCCAGCGACCCTAGCACACTCCCACGATATGGATTCTGATAAACTGCTTGACCTTCCCAGCTTTAACGATGACCCTATCTCCGGAATCCGGAGCTTCATTGCTGCTTATCGAATCCCAAGAATCTATGCTTTTGACCAGAATATACTTTTTAGTCGATAAACAAAACCGAGACGTATGTACCTGTGCATTTGCAAGCCGCCCACTTGGGGTCAATTTCCTAGCCTCTTTCTTTGAATTCCAAAATTAATGTGGAAGCTTAGCTGTCAGGTGAGGTGCCAACGAAATTTCACTGACCACATTAGCGATGACATCAAGAGTTCAACATTAGCGTTTCTAAACACGAATGAATAAAAAAAACCCAAAGTCTCCTGAGACCGGCCGCTGTGGTCACATTTCTTATAGTGTGATATCCTCAAAATATTCGAATTTATTCTTACGTTCTCTAAATCACTTCTATTAATTTTTATATTAAGCAACTTGGCATAACTTATAAGTGTCAACTATGGTATCTATTAAACTAATTCTAAATATTTTTTTAAAATAATCATATAATAATAATTATTATAAAAATTAATTAAACTACAAAAGACAGGTTAGTCTTTGACTTTTTTTTAAAAAATAAAATGAAGATCAAATTGTGTTTATTTAATGCTTATGTTAATTTATTAACAAAAATTTGCTAAGCATCCAAACCAAATTAATACATTAAAAAAGGCTAAACCACTACTTGGCATGCATGTGGGCTCAATAGGCTCTATACCAACTGAATATAAATTTAGTTAAGAGAAGAAACACTAACAATGACGTTCACTTTGTTTGGTATCGATTAGAAATGTTTATGAGGAATTGTTGCAAGTATAATACTGTAAATATAAATATCTTTGATAAAATTATTATAATAGAAGCAATTAATTATTTGATAAATATGCTAAATATATTATAAAATTTTGAAAACAAATCAAAATAATAAACAGATTTGCAATGACTAAAATGATATATAAATTTATTAATTATGATTAGCAAGTTATAAAATATAGCTATAAATAATGTAAAATAAAAAACATTGTAATTTAGGCTAAGAAGTAAAATTTCAAAAATTATTTTAATAATGCCTGTAAGAGACATTTTCTAAAATTAAGGTTTAAAGGAATGTTTTCTCAAAATAAATAATTTCAAAAATTAAACAAACATCTTATAAATTAAGGATGACAGTGGATCGAGCTGGACTTGGGTCAGAAAGAAAAGGGCCAAGGCCTGGAGCCCGGAGAAGTCCGACAGCGCTCATACTCACCGATCTTTTCTTAATTATATTTTTGAAAATTTTAATATAAATTTATTTAATTAAATTTTATTTAATTAAATTTATTAATGAAGGAAGATAATATTATAGCCTGTAGGAAATTAAAAAAATAAGTAAAGTGATAAATTCAATAATTGAAGTTACAAATTTTAATTAATTAATAAAAATTAAAGTTTCATAATGAATGAATATATAAACGTATATATATTGATCAAATCAATATGATGAAATCAAAAGAGAATAGTACTAAGGAGAATATGATTATTGTACTAAGGAGAATATTGAAATCATATTCTCTTTTGATTTCATCTTATTGATTTAATCAATAGTTGGAAATGAAAAAAAAGATTATAATTAATTAAAATTATACTAATAAAAATTAAGATTTTATAATGAATAAATATATAAAACGTATAAAGTGATCAATTCAATTGGTCTAAGTTATGAATTTCAATTGATTAATAAGAATAAAAATTATAATAAATGATTATATAAAATATACATATATTGACCGAATGAATAAAGATGAAATTAAATTCTTTAATGAAGGAGGATATGATTATAACTTATAGGAAATAAAAGAAAAACTATAATTAAAGTAATCAATTCAATTAATTGAATTTACGAATAAAATTTTAATAGTTGATGACATAATTTACTAAAAATGATTATCAAAACTTTTTAAATAATACAATTTACTAAAAACTAAGATAAAATCATAAAATAATGCTCTGGACAGGGAGTCTGGCATTGTAAGAGACAAAGAGTGGACTATGAAGACTAGAGATTGGAGAGAGTAGAGACTGGAAAGACTAAAAAAATAGCTAATAAGTGTAGTAAGGATTGTCAATAGTTTGCATCACTTCTTCTGCATGTAGAAACATTATATTTAGTAATGCAATACTAAAATGAAAGGAATACCAAGCACATGGTAATAATTAATAAATATTTAAATATGCTTTCATCTTCGAATATTTTATCAAAATAAGGTCCACTTAATTGATGAACATTAGTAGTGCATAACTAGTCACCTCCACATTAGAACCTGTGATTGTATTAATATACAAATTAAAAAATATATATAAGGTAAGATATTATAGAAAATAGATGAAATTGATATATCTAAAAGAAAATAATTTACTTTCAACATCTTCATCATTTAACCAACTTCAAGCACGCATAAGAGCTTTGATTGTAGGAGGATGGAATCGAGCACGATAAGGACTAATAACTCGACAACCAATGCTAAAAGCAAATTCTGAAGCAACAATGAATAATGAAATTGCTAATATGTCTCAAGCAATTACTTGTATGATTAAAAAATTATTTCCACAACTCTTCCACCACAATAATACATCGAACTGCACACCCACATAATCTTTCGTTAATATTTATCTAACTCCATTTTATTGTACAAAGTCCTATCCCTTTTTTCTTTCATGAATTTTGTATATGAAAGTAACAAACTGCTCTTAGAAGATGAACCCGAACTTGAAACTGCTGTTAGAGCTGAATAACCTGACTACTTTAATCTCGATCCTGAATTTTATCTATTCTTAGTTGAAAATCATTAAACAAATCATATAATAATTTTTTAATGACATCTACATACTCTTGAGCTCAATCATCGTTCAACATATTATATATAAAATTAATCCCTCCATTTTCTTTCTCAGGTCTAACACAAATAAGACTGCAACAATATGTCCAATTATATATACCAATAATAATTCAACTTCTTCATCTTTTTCTTTGTCATAACTTGGATAAGCTCATTAGAATCAAATATCCAATCAGATAAAGCTTTCTTTATCTCACACATAGTGCTAAAGTAATAGTGCTAAGTTGGATATTTTGTTCATGAGAATAATTCAGTTGCAATATAAAATAATTTCAACTTCGAACAAAGTTCTCTAGCCAATTCTCTTTGGTCTTATATAGGCATACATGTGTACTAAGAATCTCTATGTCTCAGTTTGGTGAACATATCAATATATTGGATTGCCAACTCTAAGATCTTAAAGGTTAAGTTCTATTTGGTTGGACGATCTAAAACTAACTTCTTTGCACTCTGAATGCATAGTTATCATGCATTTTCTTGAAAATTCTCAATTTTTTTTACGTATTTCACTCTAATATACTACATTATTTTGAATCAAATCTATTGGTTCCTTATCATATCCCCATACTTCACAATCAAATTCAAAATATGCGTAAAACAATGCATAAGGAATAACCTTCCACTAACCGACAAGCTCCTAACCATATCTTATTCTTCAACCTTTCAATCATAGCATCATTCGTGCTACAAAACTATTATGGTGGATTTGGTGTCGATATTACAATCTATCAAATAATCTCTCAATACGTCGTTAACCTTTTGTTTATATGTGGTGTCGATGTATAAAAAAACTTATTATGTATAAATATAACCAACACCAATCACAATATAATGAAAAAGTAAATGACAGAAATATTAAAGAATATAAATTACCTTAAAAGTTCATTATGTAGAGTCTATTCATTGTCAACATAATGTGCCGTCACTGTCATATAACCCTCTTTTGGTTGTTGACTATCCACAAATCTGTTGCAATGATAATCTGTCCTTCAAATTCGACAATGTTCTTAAAATTTCTTTCTTTTTATTTTCTTATATCTTCATAATGTCCTTATTAAACATATTACGAGTTAGAACCTTAAAGGTTAGTTGTAGTGAGTTGTTAAATATTCTAAATCTTTTGACATCAACTATAGATAGTGAATGTTCATCACCAACTACCATAGAAGCAATAAAAAATCTTAATA
Source organism: Erythroxylum areolatum (assembly GCA_024520975.1). Classification (NCBI taxonomy): domain Eukaryota; kingdom Viridiplantae; phylum Streptophyta; class Magnoliopsida; order Malpighiales; family Erythroxylaceae; genus Erythroxylum; species Erythroxylum areolatum. Next base: position 53,483,117 of record JANIJH010000223.1, on the reverse strand, counting down.
TGTTATTGTTATATGATGTTGTAGACATTTCATTCTTCCCTCTAATAAGGTTAGGGGTAAAAAATATTTTTTTAACTACACGAATCCACATGTCTCTTTTAGCAAGACATTCCACCTTTTGAACTCCTGGCTAACATCTTCTGACAATACTTACATTTGGCCTTTTCTACTTTGTCTATTGATCTAGTCTTATTGAAGTGATTCTAAACTTCACTTTTCAACTGACTTTGAGTTAGACCTCTATCTTTACTTGGTATGAGATTATAAGTTCTCACTTCTATCTCCAGTGCCAAATTACAGCTCTATTGAAGGAATATGCTCATCATTCTGAAACAATCAACATATAAATATGTATGTTATTTATATCATAATTGACAATTCATAAACATGGTAGAGAATAGAAGAACATAAATCATAATCATAGATTAAAAGTTTATCAATTATCACTTATTAGTTATTATTGATTTACACAGTAACATACATGGGCGGTATGTAACCATTTATGTCACTGTAATAATGTCACGCAACATATATGAACATATATGTGTTTTTGAGAACTTACATAATCACTTATACGGGCATATATGTGACTATATAAGTCGACGAAAACACCTCATCGATGGCGAAAATCTTAGAAATTCTAGTATTTTACAAATTTAAACTTTAATCAAAACCAAAATACAGAGAAGGAACTTACCTTGGTGGGTGGCTGGTGAAGAGGCAAAAAAAACATAGCAATGAGGTTGCACAAAAGTGGGGCAGCGGGGTGGCAATGCGAAAGGCTAGCAAAGGGAAAGAGTGATCGTAACTGGAGGGCAAAGGGTTGGCGAGTGGCAATTGGTGTGGCAAAGGGGTGAGTGACAATGAGGGATGATAGTGGTGGTGAGAGAGAGAGAGAGAGAGACTAAAGAGAGAAGTGTGGTGGGGAGCGGAAAATGTTAACCTAGGATAAATTGATGTAAAACAACATTGTTTTATTTTTTGAAAAACATAAGCACAAAACAATGTTGTTTGCTTCGTTTTAGAAATGATGTTCATGGCTGGAAACAACACTGTTTTTCTTTAGAAGCAAAATGATGTCTGTTTTTTTCTCTGAGTTTCTCAGACTTTGAGTTAGGCTCGAACTTAGGCTACAAACTCAAAGCATTTAGGCTCGAGGCTTGATCAACTCAAGCCTGACCTATTGACCTAGCTGAGCTCGAGCTCGAGCCCAGATGTCACTCCTATTAAAGACTATCAATTATATATATACACCTGCATCTGAATATGAAAAAACAAACACATAATTATGCATTTTTCATGGATTTGAACCTGAATACTAAATTTTCTTTTTTACAAATTTTATATTGTTTGTTTGACCAATGACCTATATAAAAAAATTAACTATTGAGAAAATTACTTTGTGAGAGAACTATAAAAATGTATAAAATGGTAATCTTACATTTTATCCTTATGATCTCATTAATAAATTGGAGAAAAATATTCTTTATTGTCTTTTAGCAATTCGGAAAAGAGTAGTCTGAAATTTGAAAAAGAGACTTTCTGTAGGAAGGTTGTAAAGCAGCAATAGAGGTGTTAAAATATACCCGGCTTGGTCCGGTCAAACTGGCCCACGAGCTAGCTGGGTATGGTACATGACATTTTGGGCTGGACTATGGGCACAAACAAAATGACGTCATTTTATTCATGTTTGAAATTTTTCTTCCACCCATAAAATGACATCGTTTTGCTTTAAGAGTAAAATGACGTCGTTTAAGATATAAGACAATTAATAAAATATGAGACAAAACAACGTCGTTTTCTTGTAAGCAAAAACAACATCATTTTGCCTCTCATTAAACGAAAGCCACGCCACCCAGTGTCGTTTTCTTGTAAGAAAAAAAGACGTCGTTTTGACTCTTATTAAACGAAAGCCTTGCCACCCAACCCAATCAGCTGCCTGCTGCCTCCCCCCTTACACGCTCACCCGCACCCGTTCGTCAATCTCTTGCCTATCTCTCTCTCCCTTCGTCCCTGAGAACTCATAGTCTCATAGTCTCCTCAAGAACTCACTCACATAACACTTTTCACTTCCCTATTTTTCTTCTTCGTTTCACTTTGGTCCTTTGATCTTCTTCATCATATATCATCTGTTGTGGCAACGTCAAAGGTAAGCTCTCATTCTCTCTTCGTCAATTTGGTTTTTTGATGTTGTTGTGAGATATGATGTGGCTAATTTGAGAACTTTGTATGTTAATATTAGAAATATGAGATAATGCTTGTAATGTGTTTAATGAAATGCCACATATATTAATGTGTTTGATTTCACACTTCAAACCATCTTTCCTGCTACATTAGTATTTTGATCTTCTGTTCTATTAACCCCGGATTAGTATTGAGTTCACAAATCTAGAATAGCTTTAATATTGAGTTCACAAATGAAACATGACCATGTCATCTCATTTGTCTCGGATCAAATTTTCTTGCTTATCACTGGATTAGTTTATTAATTACTCAGTTATATGAGCACAGAAGCATATCATATCAAGTAGTTGATATGCTCCATTCATCTTTTCCATGATAAAGTTCAGCTTCAAAGTTGAGCTATGCTTCTTTATAGTTAAATTGAATTGGAGTATGAAATTAAAGGTAGTAATACCATTCATCTCTGTGCAAGGGTAGTTTGGGTTGACAATATAGAAGGTAGAAGAAATTAAGAGTTTATGTATGCTTTCAATTTTTGATATAAAAATAAGGAAAATAGAAATTAAGAAGTTGATCTTGTATTTGCATCATTACCCAAATTTTATGATCATTGCCTTAGAAAAAAAGGTGTATATGATTATTGTTTCATGGTCATGTAGTGCAACTTTTGATGAGTAATCAAGATGATAAGCATATTTATGCAACACATTGATAATGTCAACGATACAACCAAAATTTTGTGTCTAGGTACAATAGTCATATAATTAACTATATTCTAAAATTAATCATATGTAATAAGATAAAAATGCATACTGCATAAATCAAAAGTATTAAGTAAAAGAACATGATATAATAATTATTGAGAATAGTAGAAGTTATGTGGTCAAAATATTATCACCAAAAAATCATTGGAGTGCACATTTTGGAATTGAATCAGATAAGATGGTGCTATACGGAAAAAGTAGCCACATAAAACCGTTGCTTTTAGAAAGAATATAGACACCTTAGTGATAACAAATGCAAGATATGAAGAAACAAATCAACAGAAATCATTGTGACCGATTCAACATAAAACGATGATTACATTAGGATCATTAAACAAATGAAGTTCCAAATCCTTTTCTTTACTTTATAAGAATATTTATGAATTAATAATGCTGAAATTGAATATTGATTGATGATTATTTTTCATTCCTTAGACATTATGATACATCCTTATAATTTTGAGACACAATTATACACGTATGGTGGTTATATAAGCAGACATGTTAGATAGTTTGCTCCACCAATTATGAGGTACTTGACATATAATTGAGCTAATATGGGATTAGTACTAGGATATTTTCAATTGTGAGAGTTAGCCCTTAGGATTAGCTTGGAGTTGTTCTATAAATGGTTGAAGAGCCAACTTAGATGGCACATCATGTATTGGGTAGGCCCTTTTGCCTTCAAAGTTCCAACATATTCTATAAACTTACTTGGAGAACCACTTTAATGTTTAGCATACATCAACCTAACTTACTTGGACATTCTAGCATATTCAATGTTTGAACATTCTTTGATTTTCTTGAACATTTTGTTTTATATGGAATATTTTAACTAGAATGTAGGCAAAGTATTTTGATTAAGAATATGTCATTTTCTAATACATTTTTTTCTAACCTCAAGTATTTATATGTTTTTTGTCAAATGGATGAATATATTCTTTCAGTTGAGACTTCTAATCTAATTCTGGAGGTAGAAGTGGAAACTTCCATTTTGATACCAAGTGACGATAGAAGTTCAAATAGAACTCAATTTAGTAAACATAAAAGTGAAGTGTGGAATGGCTTTAAGAAGACTATATCGATCAACAAAATTGAAAAAGCATAGTGCAATTATTGTCATAAGTTGCATTCAAGTGGTTCGAAAGGTGGAACGTCTCATTTAAAAAGACATACAAAATCATGTACTAGAAGGAAGATGGTTTTAGGAGGTTAAATACTTTTAGCCCCTAACCTTATGAAAGGAAAGAATGAAATGACCTTAACAACTTTTGACAATAATAGATCAAGAATTTTGATGGCTAATATGATTATTGGAGATGAACAACCATTGTTTATTGTTGACAGTAAGAGATTAAGGATATTTCTTAATTCACTCCAACCGACTTTCAAGGTTCTAAGTCAGAATACATTGATGAATGATATTTTCAAAATTTATGAGGATAAGAAGAGAGAAACATTAACAGCATTGTCAAGTGGTCAAGGACGAATAACCATAACAACAGACATGTAGATAGTCGATAATCAAAAAAAGGGTTAAATGGCGATGACGACACATTATATTGATAATGATTGGCAATTATGCAATAAACTTTTGAGGTAATTTATATTCTTTAATATTATTATCATTTACTTTTTCTTTATTTTATAAATTTATGATTCAAGTTGGTATGCTTTTTGGTAATAGGTTCATTTATATGCTGGCATCGCATACAAGTGAAAAATTGGCAAATGTGTTGAAAGACTGTTTGATGAATTTGAACATTGACAACAAAGTATCCTCCATCATAGTCGATAATTGTAGCATAAATGATGCTATGATTGTAACACCCCATTCTCGCAAGACCTGAATCCGACATCGATGGTGATATCCGAGTCCGTGCCCTACAAGGGTGGCGTGCTACATCACTCAATCAAAACTCAGTATAATAATTTTTTTTAAAAGCACAAGTGCAAACATACACTATTGCCGGTAACTTACAATGACCACGCGGGCCCTTTCATATATACAAATCAATTAGTCAGGTGTACAAACTTTTATACGAAAATAGGAAGACACTAATGCAGACGCGAACTGATTCCAACCTCTTCTCTCACTCACATGCAGGTGCTATATGTCCATTGCCTAACGGGGTATTTTTCTGAGTCCTGAAAAATAAGTACAAATTTTGGGTGAGTTTTGCGAACTCAGTAAGTGACCATCATCGATGGTTCACCCAGTTATAAAACACAATATTCACACATCACACTTTATTTCATAGTGCACATTCACACCTTTACAGAATTGCACATTCATATAATTCATATTCGATATTTCTACTATGCAGATGCAATACACATGAGACTCACTTTCCATTTATTATTTTGCTGTGACCGAGTGCCTAAACTGTCCCATGTAGGGCACATTAATAACTATCCCTTATCTATTTAGAGGATACAGGGCTCATTAATAACTGTCCCTTATCCGTTTGGAGGATACATGGCTTATTAAACGTTGAGCCAGAGGCTTTGAACCACTTATGAGCTCGAAGCTCATTTCCACTCGTTGAGCTTAAAACTCTGATCGGTGGCAACTCTGGTCACAACAGCCCTTATATTTCATACACTTATGCCATACAATGCATCAGAACATATTTATCTCACATAAGCATAAGGCATTTTGCCTTTCACTCAATCAAATAATGTATGCAGATGCATATAAAATGCCCATGTGACACTTTCCAATTTATTACAGTGTTGTGACCGAGCGCTTGAATTGTCCCAATATGGGCACATTAATCGCTGAGCCCGAGACTCTAAATCACTGTGGGGCTCGAGGCCCGAGTACAATCGTTGAGCTTTTAGCTCTCGGTAGCTGCTCCGGTCACAACTGTCATTATCTGGTTATGCATTCATGAATGAAATGCATATGCCCAACTAATCACATTATTATGCATGTATGCATATGTCACAATCAATCAGCCTATAAATGCCACAATTAATCACATTCATGTATCACAATTAATCACATGTATTCCAATTAGTCACATCATAGGCATATAGGTCGCAA
>JANIJH010000223.1:53387349-53398867 GCA_024520975.1 Erythroxylum areolatum | reverse complement strand
TCTAATATCAATTATACCTGGAAGTTTTCAATGAATGCATGTACACTTTTTATCCGAAACATTACGTATTTATGTACCTATATGCTAACATGATGCATGAGCAAGAAAAATGCATTCCTTAGTCTCAATTTCTCTTTGAACTCGCATGAATTGAAATTTCAGGTCATAACCCTTAATATGGGGATGGGATGTTACAGTTCTCCTCCCTTCCAAAACTAAAGTGATGCAAATTCGTTTTCAGCTTTCTACCCTATAAAAGAAGGACCTTCCAGCCACAGATTATTTCCATAGAGTTAAGAACTTTGGAGGCACATTGTTTGCAATTCATTAACCTCTACAAGAAGAAATTATTTCTTATTTGCTTGTAGGGCTCGGATCATAATATGATCCGAGTGTCACGTCCATTTCTACCAAGACAGATTCCATTACTCTTAATGATTTGTATGCTCATCTTTTGAGCTATGAGCTACGTATGGAGCATTATAACACTACTTTTTAGGTTTTTAATATAGGATTTACTGCTAATATTGCTACATGCAACAACAACCGTGGAAGAGGTCTCGACCAAAGACGAAGAGGTCGAGGATGTGGTAGAACAAATCCTGGCAAAGGAATAATTCCTTAAGGAGGTAATTCTAACCAAACTTTTTTCCCTAATAGAGGGAGATCAAATTCAAAAGCTAGAATTGTGTGTCAGGTATGTAGAAAAATTGGGCATGTAGCTCTCAAATGCTATCATTGTTTTGATCATCCTTACCAACCTGAAGAAAATCATTTTGTTACACTAGCTAAAACTCCATCATATCCAATTGATTTGAATTGGTACACCAATTCTAGTGCTACTAACCACATTACTAGTGATCTTGACAGACTTACAGTCAAGGAGAAATACAATGGTGTAGATCAAGTTTAAGTTGGTAATGGTGCAGGTTTGTCAATTTATCATGTTGGTCACTTAAAAATTAATGCCATTTCAAGACCTTTGATACTAAAAAATGTTCTGCATTCTCCAAAAATTACTAGAAATCTTGTTTATGTTAATAAACTTGCTAAAGATAACCTTGTATTTCTTGAATTTCAACCAGAATATTTTCTTGTTAACGATCAGGCTACAAAGAGAAAAATCTTCCAAGGAAAATGTGAAGGAGGACTCTATCCAATCAATCCCGGCAACATTGCCATCTATAAAAAAGCCTTTTTCAGTAAGAAAATTAGTCAAGACCAGTAGCATAGAAGACTTGGCCACCCTTCCAGTTTGGTAGTTCAATATGTTCTTAATTCAAATAAACTTTCTTTTTCCACAAAGAAAAGAGTTTCTAGTCTATGATGCCTATTAATAATCAAAGAGTCATCAATTGCCTTATTCTAATTCCAGTCATGTTTCTCTGTCTCCTCTAGAGCTTGTATTTTATGATGTTTGAGGACCAACACCTCAGTTTGTTAGTGGATACAAATACTACAATCAATTTTATTGATGATTTTAGCAAGTTTACATGGCTTTATCCTTTAAATTGCAAATCTGATGTTGTAATTGTGTTCTTACAATTTCAAAAAACATGTTGAACTTTTACTTAGGAAGAAAATAAGAGCATACAAACAAATTGGGGTGGTGAATATCATAAACTCCACAAATTTTTCACTGCCATAGGTATTAAGCATAGGGTGTCTTGTCCCTATAAACATCAACAAATTAGGTCAACTAAAAGGAAACATAGGCACATAGTTGAAGTTGGTTTGGCTCTTTTAGCTTAAGCTTCAGTACCAATCAAATTCTAGGATGAGGCCTTTAAAACAACATGTTATCTTATTAATCGGCCACCTAGTTGAGTCAATAATAATAAAACTCCTATAGAAAGGCTTTTCATACAAAACCAAACTATACTCTCCTTAGAATTTTTGGTTGTGCTTGTTGGCCTCAATTGAGACCATACAACTCTCATAAACTTTCTTTCAAATCTAAATAATGTGTATTTATTGGCTATAGTTCTTATCATAAGGGATACAAATGTCTTCATATGCCAACTAGTCATGTCCACATTTCACATGATGTTATCTTTGTTGAACTTGTTTTTCCTTTTACATAAAAATTATCCAAATTAATTAAAAATTTGTTGCCTCTAACTGAGACTTCGTATTACAGAAGTGTGGTGGGTGTCTTCAGTATTTGACACTCACGAGACCTAATATATCCTTTGCAGTAAATAAAGTCTGTCGGTTTCTACAAACTTCTACTGATGTTCATTAGGCAGCAGTTAAGAGGATCATGTGCTATCTTAAGCATACATCTACACTTGGACTGACAATTAACAAAGTAACTTAAATGCTTATCAATGTTTTTTTCATATGCAGAATGGGCAGGATGCCTTGATGATCGATGTTCTATTAGAGATTTTGTTGTATTTTTTGGTCTTAATCTTATGTCATGGAGCTCAAGGAAATAACCTACGGTGTCTAAATCTAGTATTAAGTTAGAATACAAGTCACTAGTGAATGCTACAACTGAAGCAGTGTGGATTCAGACACTACTTAGAGAACTTGATATTTTTGTTGGAAGAAGTTGCTTGAGTTTAGGACTGTTGGAATAAAGACCTATTCTTTTGGGTTGTTAGAGTTTTTAGCTATTTTATTTTATTCGTGTTATCCAAACCATTAAACGAAATATGTGGGCTGCAATTTATCATTCTTGTTAGATGTAAGTCTTTATAAAGCTAAGAGTTGCTTTAATAAAGGGGATAATGTGGATACCAATTGTTTGTGCTCTTGTATCGTTTAATACTTCGCAATTTGTATCAGAGCCCCCATTGGGCTTGTAGAAAAGGAAGTATCAATCTTTGTGGGATCAAACACTGAGAGAATGAGTGAAGACAAGACTCTAACGAAGATTCCTCACTTCGATGGTCATTATGGCCACTGGAATGAACTGATGGAAAATCTCTTTAGGGCAAAAGGTCTTTTGAGCTTGGTAGAGAATGGTTTTGAAGAGCCAAGAGAAGGGATGAGTCTGACTGAGGTGCAACAGGCCCAGCTTGATGATGCTAGAACCAAGGATCACCAAGTCAAGCATTATCTCTTCTAGGCAATTGATTGAACTGTCTTTGAACAAATCTTGGACCGTCGCACAACCAAGATTGTTTGGGACTCCCTGAAGCGGAAGTTTGGAGGAAATATAAAAGTGAAGAAATCTCTTCTTAACTTATTAAGGAGAGAGTTTGAGGTTCTAGCGATGACAAAGAATGAAACCATCACTGAGTATTTTTCAAGAATGATGATGGTCTCCAATAAGATGAGAAGTAATGGAGAAGATATACCTGACTCAAAGATTGTTGAAAAGATCCTGCGAACTGACAGGTTCACATATGTTGTAGTGTCCATCCAAGAATCAAAGGATACTAACAACATGTCCATTGATAAATTACAGAGTTCGTTGATGGTGTATGAACAGAAGTTTCCAAAGGTAAATAATGAGGATGACGATCAAGTTCTGAAGGTAAAGGATTGAACTGGACCAAGCAATAGAGGAAGAACATCTCCTAGAGGAAGGAGAGCAGGAAGAACAACTTTCAACAAAGCCACTGTTGAATGTTATAAATGTCACAACTTCGGACATTTCCAATATGAATGTCCAAAGTGGAAAAAGGAGACAAATTATGCAGAGTTAGAAGAGGAAGATGAGCTGCTGTTAATGACATATGTAGAACTACATGAAACAAAGAGAGGTGATGCATGGTTCATAGACTATGGATGCTCGAACCACATGTGTGGGAATTAAGATATGTTTTCAAGTTTGGATACAACTTTTTCACATATTGTTAAGCTTGGAAGCAATACTAGAATGAAGGTTATTGAAAAGGGAGTTGTGAAACTATTTTTGAAAGGAATTATCTATGTCATTGGTGATGTGTATTATGTACCTGAGCTTAAGAATAAGCTTTTGAGCGTGGGGCAACTTCAGGAAAAAGGATTGTCAGTGTTGTTTAATGATGGTGTGTGCAGTGTTTATCATCTACAGAGAGGAAAAATGGCGGAGTCCAGTATAAGTGCAAACAAAATGTTTCTTTTGCTAGCTGAACCACCTTTCGCGACAGAAGAAGAAAGGTGTCTCCAACTTAGCAATATAGACCATTCAAATGACTAGTTAAAGCTCTGGCACTATCGTTATGGCCATCTCAGCTACAAAGGTCCATGTGCCTTGTAACACAAGAATATGGTGGTTGGATTGCCATAAATTACAACTCCAAGTGTCATTTGCGAGGCATGTATGAAAGGCAAGCAACATCGAACTCCAATTCCCAAAAGGACTCAATGGAGAGCAATTGAGAGATTGAATCTAGTTCATGCAGACCTTTGCGACCCTATCATACTAGCTTTAAGCATCCAGAAGAGATACTTATTGTGTTTTATAGATGATTTTTCTAGAAAAGCATGGATTTATTTTCTATTAGAAAAGTCAAAAACATTCTACCACTTTAAGCGTTTCAAAATATTTGTGGAAAAAGAAATTGGAATGCCTATCAAATGCTAGAGGATAGATAGAGGAGGAGAGTTTAACTTTATAAAGTTCAATGATTTTTGTATACAACATGGGGTGAAGTGACAGTTGACCACAACATACACTCCACAACAAAATGGAGTGGCAGAGCGCAAGAATCATATTGTGATGAACTTGGTGAGAGCTATGTTGTCAGAGAAGAAAGTACCTAAAACGTTCTTGCTAGAGGCAGTTCGGTGGATGATTCATGTCTTGAATCGATCACCTGCCTAAGTTGTGAAGGATATGACCCCAGAAGAGGCATGGAGTGTAGAGAAGCCATCAGTCAAATATTTTCGAGTGTTTAGATGTGTGGGACATGTCCACATTCCAGATGCTAGGAGAACTAAGCTTAAAGATAAAAGTGTAAGCTGCGTACTATTTGGGGATAGTAATGAATACAAATGGTACATAATGTTTGATCCAATTGCCAAAAAGATTATTGTAAGTCGTGATGCGGTCTTTGAAGAAGATCGTATGTGGGATTGGGGTACCAGCTATGGAAAAGAGCAGTTGATGGAATTAGAATGGGGAGACAGCATTGAAAGGAATGCAAATGAAGAAGAAGAAACAGTGAAAGTCATAGATGGATCCGAGAATGATGCACCAGCTGCTGAAGAGGATTTGACAGCAAGGGAGGGCAGAAATCGACATCCTCTTGTGTGGCCGACATATTACACTTCTGGTGAAGGTTTGTCAAAGGAAGATGAAGCAAACATAGTAAACATGGCACTTATGATGGCATTAGACCTTACCAGCTTTAAGGAAGCTATCAAAAGCTCAAAATGGAGGTTGGCTATGGATGAAGAAATCAAGTCCACCAAAAGGAAACAGACCTGGAACTTGGTGGAACTACCTACTAATGCTAAGAAAATAGGAGTGAAATGGATTTATAAAACCAAGCTAAATGAGCTTGGAGAAATTAACAAATACAAAGCAAGACTAGTGGTGAAGGGCTACACTCAGCAACATAGAATTGATTATACAGAAGTGTATGCCCCTGTGGCAAGGATGGATACCGTAAGGATGATCATAGCTTTTGCAACTCAAAGAGGATGGAAGCTCTATCAATTAGATGTCAAGTCTGCGTTCTTACATGGGGAACTAAAAGATGTTTTTGTAGAACAACTAAAAGGTTACGAGAGGAAAGGGAGTGACCAGATGATATACAACCTGAAAAGGGCTCTTTACGGACTAAAACAAGAACTTAGGGCTTGGTTTAGTCGAATAGAGTCCTATTTCATCAAGGACAGTTTCAAAAGTAGTCCCAGTGAGTAGAATCTCTTTCTCAAAAGAAAGGGAGCTAAAATCCTAATTGTGAGCCTTTATGTTGATAACCTTTTGTTCATTAGTGATGATGAAGAAATGTTGTGTGAATTTAAGTGTTCGATGAAAAAGGAGTTCGACATGACAGAGTTGGGTAAGATGAGATTCTTTCTTAGAATTGAGGTGTTACAAAGGTCTGATGGTGTATTTATATGCCAAAAGAAATATGCAGCTAAGGTTTTGAGTCAATTTGGAATGAAGGATTGCAATTCTGTTTATAATTTTATTATTCGAGGGCAGACGATTGGCAGAGATAAAGATGGCATTAAGGTGGGTGCAACTCAGTTTAAGTAGATGGTGGGAAGTCTGATGTACCTCACAGCCACTCGACCCAACCTCATGTTCATTGTAAGTCTCATTAGTCGATTTATGACAAGTCCTACGCAACTACATTTTGAAGCAGTAAAAAGGGTCTTAAGATAGTTAAAAGGGCTGTGAACTATGGTGTGTTTTACAAAAAGGGAGGAGCTAGTGATTTGATGGGATTTACCGATAGTGGTTATGCTAGGGATATGGAGGATAGCAAGAGTACTTCAGGCTACATATTCATGATGTGTGGAGAAGCAGTGGCTTGGTCATCTAGAAAGAAACGCATAGTCACTTTGTCAACCGCAGAGGCTGAATTTGTCGCAACTGCTGCATGTGCCTATCAGGCTATTTAGATGAGAAGGGTACTGAGAGAAATCTGTCATATGCGGGCAGAAGGTGCTATGTTAATGTGTGATAGTGCTTCAATTATAAAGTTATCTAAAAATCCATTTTTACATGGCCGTTCCAAGCATATAAGGGTAAGATTTCATTTTCTTAAAGATCTTACTAAAGATGGAATTGTTAAGTTATTGTTCTGTGGCACTCAAGACCAGCTTGTAGATCTGATGACTAAGCCTCTCAAGTTGGAAGCTTAATTTTCAGAGACTTTGTGAGGAATTGGGCATGTGTGTTGTTTCAGATTTGAACTAATTGTTTGTCAAAGGAAATGAGTTCAAGGGAGGGATTGTTGGAAGAAGTTGCTTGAGTTTAGGATTGTTGGAATAAAGACCTATTCTTTTGGGTAGTTAGAGTTTTAGCTATTTTATTTTATTTGTGTTATCCAAACCACTAAACGAAATATGTGGGTTGCAATTTCTCATTCTTGTCAGATGTAAGGCTTTATAAAGCTAAGAGCTGCTTTAATAAAGGGTATGATGTGGACACCAGTTGTTTTTGCTCTTGTATTATATGATACTTTACAATTTTCCAACCGAGACCACCTTGTCTATGGTGTGATAATTTAGGAGCTACTGCGAATCCTATTTTTCATGCACGTACAAAGCATATTGAAGTTGATTTTCACTTCTTAAGAGAAAGAGTTGCTCGTAAGGCTTTGGAAAATAGATTCATTTCAAAGGACCAACTTGCAAATATATTTACAAAGCCATTATCAACATAGCTCTTTAATTATTTTCGTAACAATCTCAATCTTACTTTTATAAAGTTGAGAATGAAGGGGGCTATTAGAAATAGCTGATTGTGATTATAACAAACCATATCATCAGTTGACTAGGTCTTTAGGAATCATCTTAGGAATTTTGTTAGTCATGAAACTACATCGTGTGATAAGCCACAATCAGACTTATTTTATGGATTGTTGTAACAAATTTGTCTATAAATAGAATACTACTCTATGGGCATTGTGTGTGGCAAAACATAAGTGTTTTTACATTAATATTTTTTTTTAATATCCTTCTTATTTCTTTTATTCTAAGATCTTTTGCAAAAAGCATGTCGATAAAGGTTGGTATCAAATGATAGTAAACAAATTATGATAAGCATTTTTAGTAAAAGTCTTAATACAATCTTCTCATTCCCTTCTTTCATTTAAATTGCCTTCTTTTCTTTTAAGCTTTGAGTAACATGCCTCTTTCACTACAAGAAAAGCAAGAATTGGCGACGGAAAATTACTGACAAAAAATATACCGTTGCAAATTATCGACGAAAAGTCCATTTCTATAAGTAAAATTGACGGAAAAATTTTTATTTAGCGACGGTACTAATATCCGTTGCTAAATATAGAGGGAAATCATCCCGGCAAATTTTGTGATGGACTTTAGCAACTAAAAATTACTGAAAAACAATATACCGTAGCAAATTACCAACGGAAAATCCATTTCTGTAGGTAAAATTGACGAGAAAATTTTTGTTTAACGACAGTACTAATATCCATCGCTAAATATGGAGGAAAATTATCCCAGAAAATTTTGCGATGGACTTTAGCGACGGTACAAGATTCTCGTCAGTAAAAGATTTAGCGATGGTATAAGATATCCGTTGGTAAAAAAGCGGAAATTATTGGTGGAATAAAAATTTTTTGAATTTACCTACGGAAATTTCCGTCAGTAAAATCTCTTTAAATTTAAACTCACCCGACATCTCCCCCCACCTGTGTCTTTTTCTTCCGTCTTCCTACATCTCCTCTTCGATGGGCTTTCTTCTCTCTGGTTTCTCTATTGTGGACCCCTTTTTTGCTCGTCGGCGTTGTCTTCTCCAACCAATGTCATCGTGTCTTTCAGTGGAGGTATTTTTGCAACTACCGTCATGTGTTTTTTCGTATATTGGATGAAAGTTAATTTGAGTATTTGATTACTTTCATTTATTTGTATATTTTGTGATTGGAAAACAACTTTAAGGTATAAATGTTTGTGATAGAAGGGACAAGACGTAATTTTAGTTGTGATGTTGAGATAAATTTCACCTGCATGTAAGGTATTTGATAAAATATCTGTTCTTTGAAAAAATAGTTTTAGTTCTTGATTTTCAGTTCTTTTTTAGTAGGAATTTCATAATTTCAGTTCTTTAGTATGAATTATTTTCTTAACTTTTGCACAAGAACCAGAATATAATAAGTGTTGCGATTGGTATGAAGAGATTTAGCAAAGTTCGCTCTATGGTGGCTTCTAGAAAAACTAAACACTTTGCAGGTAAATTTTTAAAAATAGTTTTTAGTAAATTTATCGACAAAAAATTCATTTCCGTAGGTAAAATATATTGGATTTACCGATGAAAATTCTTTTTCCGTAGGTAATTACTGACGAAAAAACCAAATCCGTTGGTAATTTTCTGACAAAAAAATTTCTCCTTTGGTAAATTTACCGACTGATGTCGGTATAAAAAATCGTTGGTAAATTTACTTACGGCCGTATTTTTGACGCCTTTTTTCGTTAGTAAATTTTGTCGTTAAATAAGCTTACTGACGGAATTTGTACAAATTCCGTCGGTAATTTCCGTCGCTAAACTTTATTTTTCTTGTAGTGTTTCTTTCCTTCTTTCTTCTTCTTCAACGTTTATTACTAAGGAGAAAAAGCTTGAATATCAACATTTGAACCAAACAAAACACCATTTTGTTTCATTCAATAAGTTTCTAAATTAAGATTCTGTAGGCTTAAGGTGTTTTTTTCTCAAACTGTGTACAATTTTATAATTATAGCTCGAAGTTTAATGTGTAATAATAAAATATTCAAACATTTAATTTTTCTGTAACAATAACTTGACATTAACCTTTCCGCTTGTCACATCAGCTTTTGTTATGATATAATTAGAATGACAAGTATCATGCGTCAAAATCAAAGAACAAAGAACCTGACCTAACTTTCTCCCCTCTTCTCCATACTTAAAATGCTTAATCTGTTTTTATTTTATTTATCTTCTTTATAATTTAATTTTTTTTCTCCTTCCCTTCATGCTTGTGAAGCCGAGTTAACAAGATTGTGCCAATAACTGAAAGATTTAATATATATCCAGGAGTTGTCTTAGATAATGTAATCAATAATATTAACACTTTTTTTGTTAACTAAGAAGTGGACACCAAATCTTACATATTTCTTCTAGATTATCAAAGATTATCTACACCCACATATACACATATAAGCATCAATATAACTTGCTTCTGGTTTTTACAACCATAATTGTTTAGACTTCCAATAAGATTTTTTAATGTTTCTATAATATCAGAGCATGAATGTGACAAGATTAAGTCATGTTTATAAATTTAGGTTGTGGATTCAGTAATTGCACTATTTTGGGTAGATTTCACTGAAAGAGGAGAACTTGCAGAACGCTAGGTGAATCAATACTTCTTTAGGATGCCCACTCTATATTAAACATTCACACCCATATTGTTTCTTTATAATGATATGAGCTCTTTGATCTCTCTCTATGTGCAAAAATTGGCACGGATGCTTTCCAAATTGACAATCATAACTGAGGAATTTAATGTTGCAGTCTATATGATCAATTGAGGTAATTATCATTTATGAAAGACTAAATAGCCTCCAAGATCACCTGTTTGTGAACTATTTAGTTCAAACTAATACAAAATTGTCCAAGTATATATTTATGTTATATATGTCGGGGAGCCATAGGTCCATGTATCTCGTGCATGGCTATGCAGCAGGAGCATTGGAATCAAAATTTCAACCACACAATATCCCCAAAAAATCCAGAATCATACATATGTAATAGACAAAATTGAAAGAACATGTAATTAAAATTGTGTACCTTAAGGAAAACTCCTCCTTTCTTACTTCTTTTCCTTGTTTGGGTTGTTACAAACACTAAATACCTTCATTGGCCTCTTGAGAGCAGGAAAAGATGGAGAATAACAGTATGTAAGGGTGACTAGAGCACTGAACAAGATGAATTCAAGTAGATGTTCAATCGAGAGTTAGATCATAATCAAGTTACATGCAATTAAACTTATGCACTAATTGCATAAAATTGCATAAACAAACCTTAAGATCACTCCTTTCAACTTTCAGAACTCTTTTGGACCCTTAGCCTCTCAACGAAGTGTGTTTTTAGGCTGAATTTCGTTGTATGTACACAAGTGAAGAACTCATTTATGTACCACATGTCATAAAGTGGTTCATGATCGTGACTTGCTTAAAATGACAGTTATGCTCACTTTATTTTTCAACCGATATTTTATACGTGTGACCCTTAGGCTCCCGATTATTTTGGACATTTGAATTAACTCTTAATTCAAGCATATCATGAATGGTTTCATGTCAGTTGAAGTAACTCATATTCTAAGCAAATTATGAAGGGTTTCATGATGCCAATTGACTAGAATGTAAGTGAATTAACACACGAACTCTTCGATAGTTAATTATCTAACTTATGAACCTTTCCATAGACAATTACCGTGTAATTTGTCCCTTTACTATCCCATACCTCACTTGGTTCGGAGTATAAGTTATGTGTCAACTCCCACTAAACTGACTATGTCATATCTAGTCCAAGTAATGTTAGTTCTTATCTTAGGGATCTCATTACTCTATGTATCATTGAAGACTCTCTTCATGAAACATAACTGCTCTGGCCAGAGACTCCCAAGTAATGACCCCAACAAGAAGCTATGGGTATCATCTCCTTCTATCAGGAGTGGTGAATCCTTTATTGGCTACCCAATTACCTTCAAATACTAATAACCATACCCAATCATCACCTTATAAGCGACCTCGTCTTGAGGCAATAAGGAATGGTGTCAAAGCACAGAATCAATATCTATGATATTCCTGAATATCTCAAGTCTAAGAATATTTGTATCATTATATAATGAGATTAATCACTGACATTTGATAGATCATCCATATGATAATCTCATAGCGGGTCATCCAATGTACTTAC
>JANIJH010000223.1:53351091-53362288 GCA_024520975.1 Erythroxylum areolatum | reverse complement strand
GGACGCTACTGTTTGGATCCATGAGATTGGTTGTCTTTAGCAAGAGAATACCTGCAAAACAGCACAAGGCACGCCGGAGGTTGATAGTCGACAGGCCCCTCCGACGCTCAAGTTAGTCTTTTTGATGAGGGTTTTGGTGGCTGTAAATAAAGAATGTCAGGGTTCTAATGTCGTACCTGTATCATAGCAAAGTAGTACCTTATATATGGAATAGATGCTAGGTTTAGGTCTTTACGTATCCATGGGAGGTTTCCACCTGTGAATGGGTCTTGGACGCGTGGACCTGGGCTGAGCCTAGCACAGTCGACCTAACCAACTCTTATATATGCAGTTGTTTAAAATTTGAAGTTAGAGCTTTATCTCTCACAAAGGACCTACCGGGTTCGAGTGGGGATTAGTTTGAAAGTGAATGACTTAAAAATACTTTCCTATAATTGAGATTCTCTTAAGACACCTCGTAAGCAGCCAACAAAAAGCAACCAAAAATAAAAAAGATGGTACTTCCCGCACTGAGATACATAGTGTGCGTAGGTGAAGGCTTGAACTGGGTAGGGTAGTTCGTTTATGGCAATGGGTGACCGAGTTATTGGGTTATTGAGTTTACTTAGTTAACCATCATGTTTCCAGGCAGACAACTACGTGTCAACAATAAAGTTTTCGTAAGCCACATTATCAAATTAACAAGGGGATTAAAATAATTTGATCTTAAATATTAAAATTTAAAAAATTAATCACTTAATTGAAAATTTTAAAAGATTGAACACTTAATTTTAAAAAAAATTCAATAGTTTGGGTGCTCTCGAAATACTTGTCTCTCCGTTATTGATGTGATGCTCTATAAATCTTAAATTGGGGATTCATAAGTACAATTTATTTTAATTATACTTATTCACAATTTAAGACCTTATTGCTTCATAATATATTTTTTCTTCATGTGTTAAACCTGTTATTTAATTTTATCATTATTCTTTAGAAGCATAATAACTTATATGAATATGTTCTAGGAAATCTGTTACAGGTTTATTGTAATTAATAACAATCAATAATATGCATTTTAGCTCCGAGGACTTTGATGCCACTTTAGATTTTATTTGTAGTTCTTATTGAAGTCATGGAGCACAACTTGGGCAGCATTTCGACCGGGTGCACCCATTACACCACCACCCGGATGCGAGCCACTTCCGCACATGTATAATCCTCGTACAGGTGTCCTGTAGTTTGACCTGTAAAACGAGCAACAATGTAGGATTGTTGATGTTAGCTTAGTTCAAACTTCACAGATTCAATACCTGGTTCTGTTTTCGGTTTAAGTAGATTTTGAAATGGTTGACTCAATCTACAATGTACTACGGTTTTCTTTAGACTTTAAAAGGAGCTGTTCGAAATGAGTTACCATCCTTTCACAGGTCGCAGCAAGAAAAGCGAATCCAAGCCCATTGCACCATGAAAAATATTTCCCCCTGCCACATATTCCGAACAAGCAACCTCATCGATCAGACATGGTGGAAACTCAGGTGAAATGTATGGAATAGTTTTGTAAGTGAAGAATTGATCCTGTTTCCGTACGCATATGCTCTTGATCTGTAGTGGATAGTACCATACCTGTAAGACCAATTTCCCTCTCAAGGTCTGGCGGTGTTAGCATATCGTAGCCTATAATTGAGCAGCTGAAGCCGGGGACGTATTCATCAAGCAACGAGAAGCATCTTTGTGCATATGCTTCCTAACAGACCGTGTTTTGGAATTAGAACAACAAAAGGAGACAAAATTTGCCAAACATCCAAGAATAATATGAGAAACTTAACCAGTGCCTAATTGGACGCAGAACTCTATGCCATTATTATTCAATTGAATGTGCAGCTACAAATCAATAAACAAGTAAAATATTGTTAATACAACTTACTCTGTAACTAGGATCCTCCCAGCTACCATCAGAAGGTTTATACGGTGTGTACTGTGTAAATAAGCTGATCACATGCTTTCCTGGAGGAATCATGTAAAGCAATCTAAATTAGACGTCTGAAATCAATGCAGGTAACGTATGACCCAAATGATGCAAGTGGATGGATGAAAACCTAACGGATATAAAGTTATTTTACCAGGGGGAGAAATGGACTTATCCAACGAAGAAGGAATTGTCATCTCCATAATAGGTCTTCGTGATGGAAAGCCATTCCAAGCATCTTGACAAGCAGAGCCTATTTCCTCCATACTTGGTAGGGAGGAGAAGAGAAA
This sequence comes from Erythroxylum areolatum, assembly GCA_024520975.1. NCBI lineage: Eukaryota > Viridiplantae > Streptophyta > Magnoliopsida > Malpighiales > Erythroxylaceae > Erythroxylum > Erythroxylum areolatum. The sequence goes on along the minus strand of JANIJH010000223.1, from coordinate 53,360,053 downwards.
ATAATATTAAAAAACTGGAGTACATCAGTGTCAGAACCCTTACTAACACCAAAACGTCAGAAAAAGATTTGCCACTGATAGATTGATAATGAGGATAACTTAATAACGTTTCATGGTAGATTCTTTCTACAAAGTGCATATTTCCATTATTAACAATTTCTGTCATTCTCATATAAATAGCATAGAACACTACGTCAACAAGGTTATCCAGATTTCATCTGATTCTTTCACATCAGCAGAGAATAACTTAAAGAATCTTTTTTTTTTCGGAGGAGTGAGAATAACTTCGAGTTGATTACATTACAATGGAGTTATCCTTTAATCTCGCCATTCTTATCACAACGTTTGAAGCCAAAAAGAATTCTACAAGAGCAATAGAGAGAAATTCTGGCATAGCGCACACTAGCATACCTTTCAGAACCAATGCGAATGGTAGCTGTATGATGTGGACCTACCTCTGAGTTCTGCTTGAAGCTCTTGAACTGGGGCAATCTCTCAACAGCTAAATTAATCTTTGTTACTCCCTGCTCCAGTCATTCGCATCCACACTAAAGTTAGAACATCTTGAATGATCAACAAAAGCACAAATTAATTAGTGCTTGATCTGGTAGAGTCATTGACACAAAATTAAAGGCAACAATCATGTTAGAATTGAAAAGCATAATCAGGGATGGCTCAAGGTAGACTTAAGTATGACGAACTAGTCCATTACACTAAGCCATATTATCAGGATGTAGGCCTACTTTGGATATATGAAAGGTCATATATGTGTTGGGAATCTTCTTTTTTCTAATTATTAAAACACAGGGATCCAAAAAAAAAAGCATAATCTATCCAAATATGCAAAATACGAACTATAATATGCTACAGTTTGCATCTATCAATCATTAGATCCACTGAAGAAATCTTACAGAACTGTAGTCAGAGTTCTTGATAGCACGAACAAATTCATCTGGAAGAAGATTACGAGGCACCAAGTCCTGTTTTGTGAAAGCATGACAGTGCTTATAAGAAAAAACCAACAACATAATGAAGTTACACGTACAGCGATCAGCATGACTAACTGTGCATGTGTATGAGAAAAAGAGAACCGTGCACGTGTGCATGTCTGTGCATAATAAAACATTTAATTGTACCAAATACTATTGACAACAGTTGCTACCTGGAATGGATGCAAGAACACTTAAGTTCTTACCATGAATGTCTTATAAGGGGTGGCATTTGACAGAACAGCTGAGCAATGTATTCTCGTGCCATCCTCTAGAAGAACCTAGATTACAAAAGGATTGGATTTAGAAACTATTGAAACATTTAAAATCGAGTTCCTCAAGGGTATCCGATAAGTAAACTCACCCCGTTCACAATGCCAGAGTCATCAGCAACCACTTCATAAACCTAGAGAGGTTAAAAACTTCTTATGTAATGAAATAAATAGCTAGGGGATGAATAAATAAAAATAAGAACCTGGACTCCCTTTAAAATACCTCTGCATTAGTAATAATATGAGCCCCAGCTTCCTTGGCAGCTCTACTTATGGACAAGGATATTGAGCCCATTCCACCTTCAACGTGCCTGCAACAGATATTGACAACCTATGATGAGCATTTCAATGAAAAACAATCCATATCAAGAAAAAACTTCCCATCAAGAATGTTACCAAGTGTAGAAGATTATGCACCCATATAAATCAACATAGAAGCATGCTGCTTTCAAGAACAATAAAATTGTCAAATAAGATACTTACGACCAAACATTACGTTCACCATCAGTTTCACCCATTACATGATGTAGTAGAACATATCCACTTCCAGGCATTAAAATGCTAGTCTACACAATAAAATTAAGGATGTGTATAAATATTTGGAAGACAACATAAAAAGAAAACAAGGAGTATGTGATTACAAGTTCTAAAAGTTCTGGGCAATGAAACTTTGGAACTAGCATGAAGTGCGTCTGATATTCAATCACATTACTTTTCAAGTTCAGATGTAAATGGAATTAAAAGCACTGCATAACGAAACAAGGATCTGCTTTATTGTCAGAGAATTAACTCAGGGGAAAAGTGATGCAAGTGAAGAAATTTTACCATACTCCCAATAGTAGCATCTGCTGCAAGTGTAGCCTTCAATAAATCTCCCTGAATACATCATCAGCATCGTTAAAGAAAACTTCAGAGGCTAGATCAACATTTTCTATCGAATCTAATTTATGAGAAATCAATGCCAGTGCTTATATTTAGTTTTTATAGCTATAATCGGTTAAATAAAAATGATAAAAAAGAAAAAAGGCAGACTTGAAAAGTCATAAACAACTATGTGTGGAATGGCAACCTCAAACCACTTGTTCAAAACTTTTGCCGTAGGTGACAGAAGGAGCTCCACGAAGTCCCTGTAAGATTGTTGCAGAAATCATCTAAAGGGAGAAGAAATTAAAACTGCAAGCTAATAGATGTGAAAAAAGAGAACAGTGTAAAGGGGTTTCACAAATGGAAATCAATTTCAAGTGTCATTGTAGACGTAGGAATACAGAAACACATAAAGGCTTGTTCTCATGAACTTACACCATATCTTTTTGTCCCAAAGATAGAACATGACGAAGACAACGTGACCAATAAACGGACTTCTGATACTTATCCTTCAGCCGACTAATAGCAGCCGGACGGTCATGCAAAACCTCAGGAGTAGGTGAATCCAAAAGAAAATTCATCAACTCACAGAACTTGTTCAACTGATTTTCGTATCTATTCAAGTAAGAATTGACAAGAAACAATTCCACAATAACATTCGTAAGCCCAAGAGCATAATCCAGTGAGGATAATCGTGGCCAACATAAAAATAGCAGAACAAAAAGTGTAAAGCACCTTGGATAAGCTTCGGCGTCCCGTTTGGAAAACTTGGAAATTTCCAAACGATTATCTTCCTCATTTGGCCCCAAAAGAAGGTAACGCCCATCAACACATGGAGTAAACGCGTAAGCCAATGGCTTCAACAACTTCAAACCATGCCTCTTCAATTCCAATTCCCTACAGTCCCACATCAAGAAACAAACCAATTTCACAACATTGAAAACAAGAACCGAAAACGAACACTATAGGAAGAGAAACCAAAAGGAAATAAGAAAAGGACGCCCACTTGATAATGGAGGGACGGAGAAGGCTCTGAAGGTAACTGCAGCGAGTGAACTTGAAGCCCGGAATCAGTTCTTCAGTCAAAGCCGCGCCGCCGATCACGTGACGACGCTCTAGGACGGCAACGGAGCGGCCGGCGAGAGCAAGATAAGCTGCCGCCGTCAAGCCGTTGTGACCGGCGCCGATCACCACCGCGTCCCATTTCTTCTCCTTAAGTGTATTGAAGGTGCTAAAGCTTCTCCTCCACATTTGTTCACTACCTCGTCAGCCGCAACAACTGTTTTCACTTGGTGAGACTTCGGTGATTAGCTTATCAACAAAAGCTATTACGCTAATATGCGTCCTTAACTTTAATCTCCTTTCCAATTACAGTTGCAATGGTTGATCGCGACGTGGTGGTTGGTAGGACCGAGAATGGGAACAAATTGGCATGGGTAAGCTTTGTAATTATATGGGAATGAGACTCCCTAACTGAAACTACCATTTAAGACTCGTTTGAAAGTGTAGGCAGGCAGCTAATGGTACAATAGACAATGAATCGGTACTAGAAGCGGAGGAGTTATAGCTTGAGGACAATCAAACTGAGTGAAGTTGGTTGCGACGACAACGACGACAACAACAACCGGGACCAGAAAGGCTAACGGGGTATCCATCTACAACGTAGGACATTCAAAAGTTCCCAAAAGAGACAATTTGAACAGTTATGTCAAGTTATGCAACTATACGCATCATTCATGATGTTGCCAGGAAGGAGTTCAGGACTAAGGCGAACGAAATTTCTTTGCCAGGAAGAGCTTCGCTGAACCGACAACCATTTTCATGGCACCATGGCGAAATAGATAGGCCATGAGGTCTGATCTCAGCTCCTGCTTTATATAAACCAGCTATATATCCAAAATTGGCCCCAATTCTGAGGTGAGGCAATTTGGTGTAGATTACTTCACCATTTTATGATATTTACTAAAAAATCAAAATCAGACATTTAAACATGAATAAATAAAAAATAGCTAACAAAATATAATTAAAATTGGGTACGTTAAGACAAAAATGATAGCGCTCTATTAATTTCAAAAAAATTAATACACAATACTGAAAAATCTCATGAAAAACTTTAATTATTTTATTAATTCTAAAAAATTCAATTTGCAATAATGAAATTTTGATTATCAAAGTTTTCTATTTTTATGCAAGCACACACAATCCTAACTTATTTAATTTTGAAATTGTTTGAAACACTTAAGATTCTACGTCCAACGTTCACATTAAAATCAACTTCAAAAGTTTAAATATGTAAAAGGTGTTTTTTTTATAAATGAACACCTGTTTTTTTTCCGTATTAAACGAAGTGCATGAAAACTATGTTTCTTATAAACAAAGGTTTTAAGTATTTGCTGTTCGATTTTAATAGAAAATGCTTAAATGGAGGATTATATTATTTTCGAGAAGTGACAAAAGAGGAAGATATATAATTTAACCAAATTATATATTTTTAAAATAATTTTTAATATATCTTTTAGAGCGTCACTTTTAAAATTGTATAGCTTATACTGAAAAGGGGTTAATGTTTTATTAAGGGCTTAATAACATAGTGAACATGATTGATAACCAACAAGTCACTAATTGTTTGACCCTTATGTTAGTTTATACCCTACACCTTATCGCTTTGGTTGTAATTTAGTGACAATTCTTTATCTTGGACATATTTAAATATATATGATAGAGTCCAAGAGATAATTATACATTTCAAATGAAATTATAATGAGATTATAATTATGAAATTCATATCACATTTATATATTATCTATAAATATTCCTAGTCATTATTCTATTAAGACTGGACATTAATAAAACCTAAGAAGATTAGTACACGCTATGTTTTTTTTAATGAAGGAAGTAGTTGATCTAATAAGATAAAGTATGGAGATACGTATACAAACGTGTGGGTGCTTAATAGAAAATAAGTTCACTGAACACACCTGATATGAGAAATTTATTTGAAACTTTACTTGTATATCTATGAAATTCTTATAGTGATGATCGTATAGGTAATTCTTTGACTTGGTGTCTTCAAAGTTATCTTATATAGGAATTGTTATGTTTTGATACTACTTATGATCTATTTAATCATAGGTTGGTTATTTAGTAGTCATTAGATGTAGAATGAACTATATGGAGGGAGTTGTGTGATCAAGATAACATTCATTACCCAAAAGTAATTAGGAAGAATGTTTCGTTGTTCTTGATTATTATTGATTCGAAAAAATTCTTGGTTAAGGTAGAATAAAATTTTGTAAATAGTTTGCAAATATCATTAATTGAATCGACAGCTAATGACAGAGAACTAATATAATTGGGCTAAAAATAAAGTAGACATTAATTTCATACTCTATATCTAATTGAAACATTGTATGATGAAATGATTGAATTATACGGAAAAATCATGCACAGAAAGGTTAGTAAAAACCACTTTGACATTTCTAAATATTTAGGTGGTTATGATGCATTGTTAGATGTCAATCTTGATACACAATTATAAATTGTTTAATTGGAGAATTAAAGACTCCTTTTAATTTATCTTTAATTCTCTAATTAAACAAATTTTAATTTATCTTTAATTCTCCAATTAAATAATTTATAATTGCATATGTTTTAATTTATCTAATTCTAATTATGAATTATAATTATAATTATAATCATTGCCAATATATTTGAAACCTAGTGAGTCTCACACAAAGAATAAGTTGAAGGGAGCAAAGATATTTTAATCAAGTTGGACCTGATTGTAAAGTTTGAGAAACTTTATGATCAAATATGAGATATTCAATAAATAAAAGTAAATATGAGATAATGGATTTTATTTGCACACAACTGGTATTTAATTAAAATAATTTTAATTTCTAATTAAAATTTAATTCAAATTAGAATTTAATTTTAATTAAATTACTAAAATATTCATAAATCTATTGTAAATAGGCTTAGTGTCTGTTTGGACACAATTGGTATTTAATCTTGTTTTTTATTGCTCCTCACCTTTTTGTCCCCCCTCCATTCATGATGACTTTGTGTGGGTGCTTTGTGTTCTTTTGGATGAAACCAATAACTGCTTTGAAATGATAATTGTACGCTTCCTTGTTTGTCTCTCACTCTATTGAAAGTGATAAAAAGTGTAAAGAACCACTTTACTGTGTTTTGATCTGTTATGAAGTGGGTTGAGAGAGAAAGACCTGAAAAGGGTTTTGTTTCTAGAGCGAGAGAGAGATAGAGAGTCGGTTAGGCATAGAAGCGGTTTGATTGATGATGGTTGAACATGGAATGGCAGAAAGTGAAATAGGGGCGAACGGGGATAGAGTCGTCCTTGAACATACAGCTCTCTTTTTCAACTTGTGGATGGACCCATCAATGCAAATCCCAAAGCCCAACTATCACGTATTGTTCTTCTCCCTTATCTGATACCATTGTCTATTTGCCAACAAAATTATTGTAAAGCTTCCAACTTTCACCTCAACACTCGTCATCCTTTCTCTTCCTCCATTTTTTGTCGGTATTTTATACCTACCCATATCAGAAAACAAGTGATCCTTTGAAAGGAAAAATTGGGTCGACGCCTGATAGATTGGCATTTTGATGCTTTCTTCTGATAATTTCTCAACTCTATCGTTGACCTTCTTTGATGTGGTTGATCTTCTACGGAGGAATTTATTGAATTTGTTTGTATTAATAAGAGGGTTTCCTCTGTTTCCTCAAGTTTGCTTTGTTTTCTAGTGGTAATTCAATTTTCTAGTGATTTCTATAAGATCTTAGATTGGCTTCTCTATGCAGTAACTCTTATGCTTATTATGATTTTGTCTATTCCATTTTTGTTATGCTTTTAATTCTGAGTTCACAAAAGATTTAATGCTTATTATGTTTTGTCTATGCCATTCTGGTTATGCTTTTATATTTTCTTATACTTGCTAAATTCATTGTTATATGCAATGTTCTGGATCATGTGTTGTTGATAGAAAATATCAAATCCAAGTCAAGATATTCAAAGTGGGGATAGATTGAAAAAAAAGGGTTAAAGCGGGGTGGAATGATAAAACTCTTGAAACTGTAATCAAAATTTTTGTGGAAGAGATATTAGCTAGGAATCGACCAAATGGTCACTTTAACAAAATTGGATGAAAAAATATAGTTTCAAAGTTTGCTCATGAAACTAAAAAGAATTATGAATACAAACAATTTAAGAATAAGTAGGATGGATTAAAAAGGATTGGCAGCTTTAGACAAATTTAGTAGGTAAAGAAACTGGACTAGAATGGGATCCTACTAATCAAACTGAAGGTAAGCATTTAAGCTTTATATTTATAATGTTCTAATGTTGCTTAATAGTTTAATAACTTAAACAATATTATTGTAGGAAAATCCCGAGGTTGTCAAATTTCAAACTAAAAGTTTTAAACATAATGAATAGCTGAATATTTTATTTAAAGATGTTGCAGTTGTAGGGGAAGGAGCTTAGGCACCTTCTTCAGGTTTTATACCAAATGATGCTTATGTGCCATCTAGAGAAAGCCTAGTTGATACTGATATTGATGATAACTTTTTTAAAGACTCTACTGTCAATCAAAAAATTGACAATATTAATAATAAGATTGGTCCATCAACTCTAACTCTAGAAAAATCTACAAAAGGAAAAGGGGAAAAAGAAAAAAAGAAATATGATACTAAAACAGGGGCAACATAAAGGTTATGTAAACATTTGGACCGTATATGTGATGTAGTAGAGAATAAAACTTTAGCAACCTCTATTAAAAGAGATGAACCTAGTTGTAGCATTTCTGAGGTGATGGACATCTTACGAAGTATAAATGAAATAGAAAGGCGAGGTGAATTGTTTATGTTAGCTACCAAATTATTTTTTAAGAAGGAAAATAGAGAGATGTTTGTTGCACTTAAGGATGTTGATCTTCAAATCGAATGGCTTAAGAAAATGAAATGATTGTGATTTTTGTAATGAATTAGACATGTATTTGGTTACTAATATTAGGCGACTTATAATGTGTTGTATTAGAATTCGCTACTTCTAATGTGTTGTATTGGATTTCTGTTTGGTTAATTTTGTTGTAATGAGTTAAATTGTACTTTATTATTATTATGTTAGGATTATTGTTATATTACCTTGTTATACAATAAATTTATTGTTTATTTTTAATATATTTTAGTACATCTTCTGATAATGATTCTCATAATGATCATGAATATAATGAAGAGATTGAAGAAGAAATTTTGCATGTGGTTCAAACTAGAGTAGCACTAACCATTGACCATTATATTAAATATTATATTAAAAAAACCATGTAGAACATCCCCTCACATTAGATGGATTTTTGTAATGGAAATGCTTAATGGGCATAGAGATAGATGTCATCAACAATTTAGAATGGAAAATGATGTTTTTATCAAATTATGTAAATTGTTGAATGAGTCATATAGATTAAAGAAAGGTACAGAAGTAACAATAGAAGAGGTTGTAGCTATGTTTTTTAATACTTTAGGTCATGAACTTTGCAATAGAATGGTTCAAGAAAGATTTCAACATTCTGGTGAAACAGTTTCTAGATGTTTTGAAATTGTATTAGAGGTCGTTTCATATATGTCGATTGATTTCATAAAACCAAAATATCCAACTTTTAGAGAAATTCTAAGCAAAATTAAAGATGATAGAAGGTATGTGTAGCGCCCCCTTACCATAGGGTATCCACCGGAACGCCCGTATGTCATTCCGACAAATATCCCACGACAAGAGACCACTACTGACAACAACCACTACACTCCTCATGGCATCACAATCAT
>JANIJH010000223.1:53288476-53307640 GCA_024520975.1 Erythroxylum areolatum | reverse complement strand
AGTCGTAGTCGTAGTCGTAGTAGTAGTAGTAGTAGTAGTCGTGGTGGTGGTGGTGGTGGTGGTGGTGGTGGTCGTCATAGTGGTCGTAGTAATAGTAGTAGTAGTAGTAGTAGTAATAAAAAATTAATAATAAGAAGAAGAAAATTAATAATAATAATAATAATAATAATAATAATAATAATAACAATAATACTATGTATAATTAATATAATTACTATAATTATTATTATTATTATTATTATTATTATTATTATTATTATTAACAGTAAGTAGAAAATTAATAATAATAATAATTAACAAGAATAATAATAATAAAATTAATAATAAGAAGAAGAAAATTAATAATAATAAGGAATTTAATAATAATAATAATAAATCAGGAATTTAATAATAATAATAAATATAATTAATAATAATAATAATAGTAAGTAGAAAATTAATAATAATAATAATTAATTATAATAAGAATAAAAAAATTAATAAGCATAATTAGGAATTTAATAATAATAACAAAATTAATAATAATAAGGAATTTAATAATAATAATATAATTAATTATCAAAATTAATAATAATAAGGAATTTTATAAAAATAAAAATAAAATGAATTAATAAAATTAATATTAATAAGGAATTTAATAATGAAAAATAGTAATTAATAATAATGATGATGATGACGATGATGATGATGCTGATGATGATGATGATAATAAGGATAAGGATAGTTTGGTCTTTTTGTTAGTTATTTCATTGTCAATCCAAGTTTTTATTTTCAAACCAAACACTGACATAGAAATTCTTTAGCAGTAAACCAAAGAAAGTAATATATATTCTATTCTATTCCTCATCTTTATATTCCTAAGAATAATTATTTTATTCCTTATCTATTCCAGTCGTTAAACCAAACAAGCTGTAAATATATACTCTATGTCCAATTAGAATACTGAACGATGAAAAGATTAAATTATACATTATAACTATGCATATATATGTTTAATCAAATTACTTTAATAGTCTCAATATTTAGATGGTCATGACATGTTCTTAGACATCAATTTTAATTTATGATTATAAATTATTTAATTGGAGAACTAAAGATATATTAAAACTACTAATTCTAATTATAAATCATAATTATAATTTATAATCATTGTTAACCTAGTAGGTCACACATAAAACAGATGTTTAAAAAATAATTTAAATTAAGTTAAACTTAATTGTGAAGTTTGAGAAATTTTAGGATTCAAATAAAAGTTATCTGATTTTATTAAAATTAAATTATAATTATAATTAGAACTCAATTTTAATCATAATTAGGAAATTGTAATTTTAGAAGATAATTTTTTCTTTCTCTATAAATAGGAGGAAGGCTTAAAGGAGCTAGTATTCTTACTTTTACCCTCAACAGTTGAGTTCTTTTTATCTACTATGTAAATATCGTTAAAGACTGGACACTTGGATAACTCGTGATGGACACTTCTTCGTAAAGAAGTTTTTACAAAAATTTGAATCAAGTACAATTTAATTATCTTTTTACAATTCATATTTTTTAAGTTATTTAATTTTTTAAAAAAATTATATTTTTTTGTGCTTGTGATTAGATCACTTTAGTTTCCCATCACTAATAAGTACTAATTAAAAAATCTGACTGGTTCGACTAGTTCAATCATAAAAATCTTGAAATGATTGATTTTTTGGTTTAATTTTTAATTTTTCTAGTTCGATTTAATTTAATCATCTTTATTGTTAAAAATCGACAAGTTTATTAATTAATCAATCAGGTTTGTAAATTAATCAATTTTTTACAAATCAAAATAAATAAATAAATAAATTTTTATTTAAAGTTCTTTTTTTCAATTAAACTTCAAATTTTTTGATAAATAAATAGTCTTTTTTATCATATTTTAAATTTTTTAATTTTATTTAATTTTTAACCGACTTTATGACTTTATGACGACCTAATATCAATAGAACCTGTAAAACTTTAAATTTCTTATTTTACCGATTTAATTTTTAATCCGGTATGTAACATTTTGCTAATAAGGACAAGTGGTTACTTGGATAAGGTCCTACTTATATGTCTGCTGTACTAATAACCAGGAAACAAAGAGAAGCCAGAGTTGGGCGAGATAATACCATAAGATGGCCAAATTCAACAAGGAAAAGCACTAACCAATGAGTTCCAGAAGCATCTGGTCCAAGCTTCAGATGCCTTGCTAAGAACATAGCAGGGATTTCTACGATGTCATATGATGTTTTGTACATTCATAACCTTTTCTAGTCTGGCGAAAGCATGGCGGGCAGGTCGGCTTTCTTAGGCCCAACTAATGGATAGTTAGGGTTTAAACCCAAATAAGCTTCTTCATTGTTACGGCATCAACCATCAAGTGTTGAGAAACGAAATGGAAAATATGATGAGTGGTTGACTTAGTTCATGCATTAGTCTAACTTGAGAAGTTTATTCCGATTCAATGGAGTAGTATTCTTAGATCTTTGATTTGGAAAGTAAAAGAATGTGTGATGAAAATGTTACAAATATAATGGAGTGTCAAAAAAAAATTGTAGCCACTTTACATAGAATCGCATATCTAAGATTAAAGAAAAATTAACGATTATTTATATAAAAAGCAATATATGTCATAATCACCATTTAATAAATATGTTGATATTTTTTTTGGTAAATATAAATATGTTAATATTTCTGCCTCTTTATCCCTTGTTTTTCTCTTCCATTTTCCAATGTTCTCTTAATAATTTGATGTACTGCATATTTTTATCTTATTGGCACTTAGATTTCTTTAAACATTATTGATATGTCTTAGATAGTTGATTATTATTGTTTATTTATAAAGTTTGATATCCGAGTTAAGATAAACTGTAAGATTTTCATCGGTGGCATTTATATCCGATATGCTTGTGATCTAGTGTTTCTTAACTACTCTAGTACATGATCTGTAATCCCAAGAATCTTATATTTCATTAGGTTCACGTTCTAGTGCAACCTTAATCTTGGCATGATGTATGAAATGTGTTGAAAATATCAGGAGATCATGATAATAAGAAGTTAAAATTTGAAGTTGTCTGTTGGAGAACTTGAAATTTTAACGGAAACTTTTACACTTTTTCATATAATAAAGTTTATATCGTATACTTAGAGTCCTCATTAAGTTACATATGATATCCTCTCCCATTGATATCTGTTTGTTTTTATTTGAGACAAATCTAATGATTAAACAATATTATTAGGTTGACTGATTCAATAACGAAAATTTTAAACCGGTCGATTTTTCAGTTTAATCTTTATCTTTTGGTTGATTTATTTTAATAGTTTTTATTGTTAAAAATAGACAAGTTTAATTAATTAGTTAGTTTTGTAAATCAATCATTATTATTTAATAATTTTTTATTAAATTTTAAATTTTTTAATAGATAAGGACAATTTTATTTTTTCAAAATTTTTTATTTTATTTAATCTTTTAATTGATTTTATAATAGTATATATCCCTGATTTAACCTTTTAAACTAAATATTGAACAAATCAACAATTGTTTTACAATCATGGAAATCTTAAATTATTCTCCAAACATAGTTACAAAGAATGATTTATGGTCGGGTCGGTCGTGCTGGATCCGAACTCAATCACAACGATCCATGGGTCGATCGGTCTATCTCTCAAAGATTGGTCTCACCCCTATCGGCTATACTAGGCCTAGGTTTACTCCACGCATCCATAGCCCAATTACAGGTGGAAGTCTCCCATGCATACGTAAAGACTTAAACCTAACCACCATCCTATGTATAAGGTATAACTTGGCCATAATAAAGGTACGTACTCATAACCCTAGTTTTCTCTGCTCATAGTGATCCTACCTTCACCAAAAGACTAACTTGAGCGTTGGAGGGGCTTATCGGGAAATAATTCCCGACGTGCCTTCCTTGTTTTGCAGGAACCTTCAAGCCGGAATTCTCGTAAGAAGCAGCCAACTCCATAGATCCAAACGACAACGTGCAGTTTCGCTAAAACCAAGCTGAACCAATTTGGGTTAAAAGTTAAGAGAGAAATGGAATCAACAAACAAGCACATCCATTTAAAAATTACTTCCCAGATACCATAATCAACTGAACCAAAAATACTAATTATTGCATCAAGGCAGCATTTTGAAATCTTCGCTTCTTTAATCTTTATCCATAGCTTATATATACATACGTGAAAAACAAGCACGACGAGTTGCTCACATCGCTTTCTATTTTTGCTGGCTTGACTAGTGTCTAGGATATTGGAGATAAATAGCCTGAAACTTAGAAAGAAAGAGAAACGTGACAAGGAGACTTCGTAGGAACTTTGAACAGGTGGTGAGGTGAGACACATAACGACAAGAAAAGTAAAGGAAAAGGCTAAAAGCACAAGTACGGAGTCCAAGTTGCAAAGTAATACTAATATATACAATTTTGAAACATTACCGGTATGGCTTCTAAATAGGCAACAAAAAGTGAGGCTTGTTGATGTATGATGAATGTGAGATGTGACCACCAATCCAATGAGAAAAAGGCACATAGCTTGGTCCACATCTAATGGGCCTAACCTATTTGATGTGAAATCCCTACGTACCCAAACTTTGCATGTCAAAATTTACAAAAGGCGTTTGTGTGCCCACACACTGGACCCTCTGAAAAGGCTTTGACAGAAATACACTGAGAAACTTGGCCCACCTCCTCCATGCATTCCTTGTTTGTTTTTGAAGTAATCCAATTATTGCTTTTTTGTTTTGTTTTGTTAAATAATTGTGTTTAATTCATCAAAGAATTATAACAACATCTAATTAGATATAATCCTATTATATGTTAATAAATCCTTGATTTATTTAAAATTGGAGAACTAGTAGTTAGAGAATTAGAGCTTTTTTTTTATAATGAAGTTTAGTGTCTGCTAATAATAAATTAATTTATAAAAATTCAGTCATCATTTTATTTGCGATGTAGGGCCTTCAAGTTAAAAGGAGATGTGTACCTCAAGTACAACCTTTAGTATTAAAATATGATTTCCAAACATTCAAATACAAGTTTTTTTGTAATGTATTTTTGTATTTATTATTGAAAATTTATATATAGATGATTGAAAGTTGTTTAAATTAAAGGGTTAATTGTAAAAAAATTCTAAATTTGTTCAATTTTGTAATTATGATCCGAACTTCAAAATGTAGCAATAAAATGCTTAAACTTTTTCTCTGTTTTTTTTTAATTCTAGCCTAACTTTAATCTTTCCATTAAGCTTACAGCCATGGTTTGTCACATGTCCAAAAACATTAATTATTATGCACGTCAAACTAAAGCAAGAGAAGAAATGCGAATTAAGGAGATGATTTCGATTTATCACAATAATAAAATGTAGTTTGGAAAAAATTAAAATCCTTAATTCAAAGAACCCACCCCCTCATTCAATACCCACCCCCTTCGTTCAATACTCACCACCTTCGTTTTCAATTATGTGCTTGTTCTGGCGACGCCTTTTACCTTGAAACACCTCAGCCTCATCCCTTCGTTATCTGCTTGTCTGGCGAGGACCTTAGCCTTCGAATGCCCCAAGCTACTCTTGTTCAGTACTCACCCCCTTCGTTTGTCGCATATATGTCATCTTCATATATTGCAGCCGAACGGATAGACTATCGTCAGATTAGAATTAAAGAAAATGAAAGTTTAAATATTTTATTGCCAATATTTGAAGTTCAGCTTATAATTATAAAATTGGACAAAGTTTGAAATTTTTTTTACAATTAGCCCTAAATTAAATCCAAGAGTTACGGTGTCTAAATGATTTTAGAAAAAGTGGGTAGAAATAATTTAAATATCCGTCTTTTTTTTTAATTTAAAAGTCATATAATATAATTAAAATGATTAGTGACTTTCTTTATTATTACTATAACCTAAATTTAATTGTCCCTTTTTGTTTTCACCTTAAAAATGCGTACGGCTGTTGGATTTTTCATACTTATTCAAAAGATCCTCACCTAAACACATGTAAATGAGGTTATCGTAGTACATAGATTTCTCACTCGGCCAAGGTAAGTAGAATCGAATCCGATATCTTCTTTGTGCCGAACGAGCTTTTCTGCCTTGTAGACTCGTATACCTCACCCTCTCTAAGATTCGAGCTTAAGTGTCCATATCCAAATCTTGTATATAAATATCTTTTTATTAATCAGGGTACCGGTAACATAGTGGTAGGAGCAAATGAAAATGACAATACACGTTGTTTAAAGATAAATCTTACCTTTTAGTACGATCGAGTACTATGAAATTATTCGCGCAACCTGATGGAGATCGGAGTTATGGTTTTCCTGCGTTCTTTTGTTCGTAGAATGTCAACAAACTTGAAGGTTTCAAGCAAGAAAATTTTATTTTTTGTTCAAGATAAAATATTTGGTTGAAACATTATTGTTCCACTTGTTTCATGAAAAGTACGCCATCGGAAAACATAAATATTGGAAGATCAAATTCGTCTTTTGGTTACACAATGCTAAGTTGTCCGACTGACTTCAAATACCTCCATTCATTTGTTGACAAAGGAATGAGCTTTCATATTATTCAAAAAGAAATTATTCAACTTTAAATATAAGTTGTTGTACGGAACTAATTGATTCAAAAGATAATTGCTTTGAGGCATATATCAATGCGATACGCTAAATGCATAGGACACGTCAAGAAATAAGGCCTGTTCCAACATTTTACTTCCCAATTTGAGTAAACCTAAATTTGTGTTGGTGTAACTAATCAAAAATCTTCGTTTAACTATAATGAAAGCAAGTTTTGGTGGAGGAGAAGCAAAAATGTCACAAGGACAAAGCAGGTTCGTTTGGAGGTTTTTGGTTGGGAAACGACTCGCATGTGTTTCAAAGGCGTAATTACGTAAATTTGTGATTCACGAAAAGCTCTATTTTTTCAAAAAGAAAGGACAAGGGTAATCTATTGCCAGTTGGAACTCGGAAATAACAGGGTCTCATCATGAGATGTAAAGAATTTCCAACGTACTGCAGCATCCATCTGCAGAAAAAAGGTTGAGAAAGATTCAAAGTACGGTAAAAGACAAAGAAATTGTCTAAGAAGAACACAAATTTAACAAAGAAAAGAGAAGAATGATTTAACGCAAATGTCTTCAAGACTAGATCTTGATACCTCTCCCAAATTTGAGGCATCCAGCATGCCCGTTGGTCGCTTATGTTACACTCTATTGTTGATATTTAATATGAATTTTTGCATTGTGAAGTGCTTTTTTTAAGTTTTAACCCAACAATATGGACAATGCCCCTTTAGGTCTGAGATCTATTAACTCAGTTTTTAACTTATTTCTATAAAGAGTTTTTGGCAAAGCAAATATGTTATGTGTAGGTGCTTTACATCATCAGCTATTAAAAGCCAAGAGACAAGACTATCTCGTGTTAATTAATTTGAAACTAACAGTGACTTCTACTATTTGTTTAATTAAGTGTAAAAGCAGAAATTGAAAACATCTTTACTAGGGATGTATAAGTCGCCCTATAGGCATGTTTAGAGGAGACAAATAGAGGTTTACCAGTCTTCGTTAGGCATCATGAAAACTGACAAGAATTCATCTTTCTTAGGCCTGCTTATTAGGGGGGGTTTCTCTTCTCCTTTTGCATTACAAATACAAAATCTTCTTGGTCGACTAGTCCAGTGTTTCTTTTGTTCCCCTATCTTTTCCTTTTCGTATCTCTCAACCTATTTCCACTCAAATAGTACTACTTTAGCCCCTACCTGGTAAAGAAGATACTGTCAGCCATAAGATCACTAGACCAATCCTGCAAAACCACCCTTTGAGACCTAAAAGAGGTCAAAAATTCTAAAATCCAAATGAGGGACAAACATTCCAGTTGTATCTTGTTGCTTTTGAGGAATGTAATAAATTTTTTATAAGCTCAAAAAAAAGCGTTTATTCCTCTAACACTGTGCTTTGTAATTAACAGCGGCACATCGCACATTATATGTATACTCTGCATGCATGCATGCATGCATGAATGCGCACGTGGCATCTTGATTAGTGATAGCCATAATTATTATTATTAGGTCAAGATACGATCTCTTCGTTGCTTACCTTGGAAAAGAGGAAACCAACCATGCGGGTCCCACCAAATCCAACGAGCCACACAACATCATGATTAATGAGAAGTGGGAGAACCACACAAATAATTTATTCAATTAAGCCATATCTTCGTTAATTACTCCAATTTATAGGCATTAGGGAAGATATCCAAGCATTCTCCTACTCTCAGTTCACACGACGTGAGAAGCAAACCACATGTAGGGACATCGCGTGAAGGGGACGTGAGGAAGGCTTTGCATGAGAAAAATAGGGTTCAAAACACAAAAGGAGTAATGTGTGTGTGGCCTGCAAGTTTTTGGTGGGTTCGGGGTTTACAAAGCAAAGAATAGAGAGCATCTTTTGGAAAGCGGTGGTCGTCCCGTTTGTCGAACTGATCAGACCAATCACCAATCTCTAGACGATCTGATTCCCCCCCTCTCTCTCTGGCTGCGTGTTTTTTGAATCTTTGATCTAATGGGGTAGATGTTCCAGAGGAGTTTGTTCGGTATTGTCCATCATGGATATAATGTGGGGTCACTTCTTTTATAACTTTGTGTTCGTTTTAAGTTATCCTGCATAAAATATAATCTATGTGTATATATATATATATATTGGATTTTCTTTTAGTTTCATGAAGTGGGTCTTTGACCTTTTCTTTTTAGAGTTTCCATATTTGACTCGATCAAGATCCTTTCTCTTTCTTGTACTAAACCAAAGAAGAAGAAGAATTTTTGTTAGTTGGTTTGATGATTGCAAGTATCTAATTTGTGGATACCCTTTATCTATCTTTCTCTATTACCAAAAATATCCGGATCTTCCCACAACTACGACAAGTCGTTTTTATCTACCAAAGATTTTGTATTCGTTTGAGGGGTCTGGATGAGTAATTTTTGGATACGAACAATTGCATGGGAGTGATTATAATGATGAAATCTGAGTTCTTTTTTGGGGTTCACGTGATTCAACTGAACATATAGTACTAGTTGAATTTTGGTAAAAATAAAAAAAGGAGAAGCTTGAAACTGGTTGTTGCTTGGCTGTGACTACTGGGGATCGAGTCACGCTCATCAGACAACCTAATGGATTATGGGATTGACCGATTGGATGGCCTATAACAACTTACGGATGACATGTTATGAGACTACGGTCTTTTGTTCTACGATGTATTGATTAAGAGAACCTAAAGACTAAGTTTGTCACCCAATCTCTTCAAGGAGTTTGACCCACACGTTGCAATTATTATTGATTACATGTCTCCAAAACCCTAGTTGTTTTTTATGCAACAAAAGAGTTTAGCATGGCATGAGAATTTAGTAGTAAAAACAAGTGGTTTTGAAGTGGAGCGTGGAGATACGGAGATGATGAGGAGAGTGAGAATTTATTCCATTTTCCTTGGGAGCGTGGCAGTGACAGACAAAGGCAGAGATAGGGATACGGACAGAGGTTTGTTTTGATGGTATTTAGGGTTTTTTTTAATAAAAAAACTTGAGAGAGAGAGAAAGTACTACAGCAATAGGGTGTCCTCGTGATCGGAGAAGGCAGATCCATGGAAGACTGTTCCCTCTAGTCACGTGGGCTCTTTTGACTACCCAATGACCAACCCATCTGTACCCCTCACATCACTCCCTCGCATTGTTAGGAGCACCCAGTCATCATCATAAGGTTTTAATCAATTCGGTTTAAATTAATAATTTTATTTAACCAAATATCATTAAGAAATAAAAATCTACTCCACTCTGTATTTGGATTGGGAATCATAATAATAATAAGGATGTCTTTTTGTTGTTAAATTGCATGGAATGAAATTAATTAAAAAAAACTTAATAAAATGAAATCAGCAAAATGTAACAAGTCCAGAAAAGTTCTCATTCTATCTTGTTTCATGCTCTCCTTTGGAATACTATAAATTGGGACGTTGAGAAGCCAGATGAACTTGAATCACAAATCAACTACGAGTTACAAACAGTAACTACAAACGTCACACTTTCACATCCCCCTCGGCCCTCCCCTCCTATCTGTAAATGCTCACTGACTCAATCTGACTAAGCTGCCTCAATTTTATTATCTTTCTCATCCTGAAGGAAGAGTATTGTGTAGGTTTTTTTTTCCCCCCCTCCGTCCTCTCTGATCTCTCCAACATGCAAATTGGGTCCATTTCTGTCCGAGTGTCTTTTTAACTCTCTCTTTTACTACTATATACGTATTATGTCCGTCTCTCTATTCGCATTTCACGACAACGTTTACCGCAGGTGCTGACTGGTATTTCGCCATTTTATTAGATTATAAAGCTACCAGACAACACTTCTCTTCAACCTCCTCTCTCTGCCTTTCTATCTCCTACCCTTCAGCTCTCTTCTCTAAGTTCCTCTTGTATTCAAATACTATATTATTGCAACTCGTTCTGGGCTTTTACTATTTGGTTCGTACTCTCTGTAACAACCCTTCAGCTATAAACTCACCTCTTCACCTTTTCTTCTTCACATCTCTTTGATTCATTTCTACCGGAAGCGACCGTTTGTTCTCTCGTGGTGTCAAAGAGAACCGTTTACTGAATCTGAGTACAGGAATTGAGAGATCGATGATGCACAGGTGCAGTAGCTCTCAGGGGAACACGGTGGGTCCGTGTTCTTGCGGTCTATTCCATAACCAAAGCAACTCTTTCTCTATGCTATTTTCGATGCCGAACCACCATAAATCTTGCCAAGAAACAGACATGTACACTTTCACGTCCTCTTCTTCAACTTCTGTTGATTGCACTCTTTCGTTAGGAACCCCGTCGACACGTCTAATCGAAGATGACGAGAAAAGAATCCGACATGAATGCCGTCCTAGTTCTTGCATGTCCAACCTTCGCTGGGATTTACTGCAGACCGATAACACACCTTATACATCTCAAGCCCACAAAACCAGTCGTGCAAACATTGGTACAGGCAATAACAACCTTGCCAATAATGATCCTCTACTTGCTCGCCGCTGTGCCAACTGCGACACCACTTCTACTCCTCTCTGGCGAAACGGACCAAGAGGTCCTAAGGTAATTTATATGTACACCCACAGGCATCGATGAAGCTGTTATTCTCAAAGTTTCATATTTCGATTGGTACAAGCATATGCTAAATGTGAACTTGTACTCTTGTGATAACTTCGTCTTTTCTTGTTTATCCATTTTGTAAGTATTAGTTTGTAAGAAAATTAGTGGTACGCATCTATTGAGCAAATGTGTGATGTGATTCTTTTGCTTGCAGTCACTTTGCAATGCATGCGGAATTCGGTTCAAGAAGGAAGAGAGAAGAGCCGCAGCTGCAAATGCAAATACTAATGGAACACCATCAGAAGCAATTGATCCTCACTATGCTTATCAGAACAATTCATGGGTTCAGACCCAGAAAATGCCATACTTCCCTCCAGCAAATGAATTCAGGTTCATAGAGGACAGTGATCGAGATTCTGATACAGGAATTCCTTTCCTCTCTTGGAGGCTTAACGTGACGGACAGGCCTAGCCTTGTCCACGACTTTACGAGATAAAATAAAATTTCAAATAAAGCAGGAAAAGAAAAAAGAAAGAAGAGAACGGTCAAGATGAGGAATGCGGTGACTGCAACGTATAAAACGATGATGATGTTGAAGATGTTGGTGATGGTGATGGTTATTGTCCAGTCTCGTCAAATTCTTTTCTCTTTTCAGTTTGGTTTGGTCCTTTTCTTTTATTTTCCTTCTTTCCCCATCTCCAGTCTTACATAGACCGAGTGAAAACTGGATAATTCTATGTTATTAGTTTGCTTTTACTTTAGATTTCATTAACTTTATTTTTGGTTTCTTATAAAAATCTTTCTCTTGGGTCACTTTCTCTCGGTTTACTTCACCATTATACCAACTGAAAAGAGAAGACGTCGGCTGATCATCATACCTGCACTGCCTATGAGTCTTATGTAGCATGATATACTCTTTGACCTGCGAATCTGTACGCTTCTGATTATTATATTACATTTTCATTTATATTGATCAGAACTGAAGTTTTACCTGATAAGCCTGAGACCATTACTTCTGATATTTGATCTCATGGGTTTCACAACCAAAGGATAATCAACTGATTGTCCAATAACACTATTGTTTGATCAGGATCATTTTCTGATTCTGATGACTATGACGTTTCAGACCATGGGAATGGTTTTTGTCACATAGCTTAGCTGTGTTCATTTGACTGTCAAGTTGACCTGTATATAAGCAGAAACTGCAGGGGGTCCTCTGCAGGTGGGACTGCATAATTTGTTTTTCTCTTGGGGTTCCTTTTTTATATATATATTTTCTATTTCCATTTTATAATTAGTTCTTAAACCATTTGCAAATGTCAATTCTAGGAAGAACCAGAGTTATGTTGTAACGTCTAGATTCTATAAATGGTTTTAAAGAATGAATAGTTCTTTATGATTGCAAATCCAAATGATCGAATACAGTACTCATCATGTGACGCATTTATATAATGAAGCTACGTGATACGTTGAAATTGAACAGTTACCGAGAATGGAATTGTTGTCGTATGGTTCACAACGTGTTAAAACGAAATCGAATCGACAACCCTCCCCCACTTACGAAATCGTTAAGACATAACTCTTCGATTTTACTTTTCCATCAGTTTTGTTAGAGCTTTTTGGTGTAGTATGGGGCGAAGAAAGCTCTGTTCTAGCTCTAGTTCACGAACGCCTAGGGATGAATATTAGTTGAGCCTGCTTGATGATTGTATATTCTTTTTATGCAAGTTCTATGCCTAGCCGGTTTGTATTGTTACATCGGAAATAAATTGCTCTTACTGAGATGTATCTACCTTTATGTACGCATATACCTTTTTTGTTCTAAAAGCCCTATGGTTAAGATTTTATTACCATTTTCCTCAAAATATATACCAAGATCCCTTTTCTCTTCTAAATAAAAGGATTGTTATTTTTAGCATGTGCATTGTATTTCAGATAAGTCACTGGAAAATCAATGATTAAAAAACTACTAAAAATTATTTAATACAGTGTAACCAACGCCTCCTTATAAAACCACGAACATGACCATTATTTGGAGACTTACAAAGACTCTTACAGTCCTCTTAAATCACGGACTAGACAGACACTTACGCTCTTGGTATTCTTCCTCATTTCATTGCAAAACATTTAATAATTAGAAAAAACTAGTTTAATACAAGTCTGGATGTTTAGGTTTTTATTGGTTGACTAAATAGGGCATATAAATTGGATACTTCAGGAAGTTTTCTAAATGTCATATATCAATTTTGCACTAAAAAAAGTTTTCAATAAAGTTTAGCAATGAGTTCAACAATTTATTCCTAATGAAACAATGTTGGTCTGAACTCTTGAGAAGACTGCGAAATCTTAATGCCGTATATGTCTTCAATTCCTGGTTCAATGTAAATGCGTTAACCTTTAACTTATAGTAAAATAGAGTTTTAAGCATTTGGAAAATTAGAGTTTCCGAAATCTTTAATTTATGTGATGTGAAAATTCACTTTGAAGCGACTATTCCCTAAATAAAGCGTCCATAATAAAGACGTTTACTATCGGCCCTTGATTCAACACATTTCTCCGCTTGCACCGAAATGAACTCGCCCAATAGGAAAATCCCAAGTCATTGGGCCTCAATAGACCTATGTGATAATAAAATTTCATTATAATTAGTCTTTTTATATGTAACTCTAATCTCTAAATATTTTTTTGAGAGTTTTATAAGAAAATGCCTTTGAGACCTAAGAAGAACCATGGAAAATCTTTTTGAAAGAAATTTTGAGAGAAGTTATATAAAGTTGTTGTCATACTTCTCTTTATGTCATATTTCTCGCATTAATAAAAGAAGGGATAATCATTCTTAATGTGTCCAACCTTTCGAGATTTTTTTAATCTAGCTATTATCAAAGTTTTAAAAAATTTTAATTGAGTGATAACCTTTTAAAACCTTATAACGAAAAAATTAGTTTCATTACTAATATAGTTATGTGGCTAACTAAGGTCTAGTTGTTCATGACATGAAGCTATCTACCTGGAAAAGAGTAGCTAACTAAGCAAAATTCCCAGTTATCTATACTTGGTTACTTATAACCCAAACTCATAATCAAATACCAATAAACCAAATTCACTTGACCCATGTTCACTTTACTAAACACAACTAGTTACATTGTCTTTGCATCCTCATCCGTGTTTGTTGGTCTCACGTCTAAAAAGCACGATCTCTGATTAGTCTTTGACTGGACAACATGTCCTTTCCTTTCGTCTTTGTTGTTTCACAAGGTAGATATGCCAAAATCATGTTAAACAGTCCTAAATTAGGTCATTATATGAACATTTAGAATACTAATTTTGGGTTCCTACTATAACTTTGCAACTCGAGTATTGAACTTTCAAAGGAAGCCAAATATTTACTGTTCTTTTCTATGGCAATTCCCCCGATGTTCACGATGTTGTCTTGAGGAGACAATTGGATTATTCGAGATATAAAAAGGCTACTGGTTCTACTTTTCAATGACTGGAAGGTAATTGATTTGTTGAATCATTTATATACACATGTTATAAAGCACATCCAAGTTTGTGAACGTTAATTTAAAGTGCATTCTTGATAGTGACTATGTACTTAGATAGCTAGTTAGATAGATATAAGGCTATCTCTAGGTGAGTAGATCCATGAAAGTGACATCAAAGGTGGAACTAAAGTCTATTATAAATGATATGTTCGTTGCATTATTGTATAGTGAAACGTCTTCAATGACAACTTTTTTTAATCTTGTGAAATAATTTCAAGATTATTAATGCATTAGTCTAATAGTATTGAAATCATGAATTGATTGTTATAAAATTTTGATCTTGTATTGTATATGTTTGTTCCTTGAATGAAAATGGTATGATATTTTGAATTGAACTTCAGAGATATTGAAGACTATAAGTTAGACATAGTGCATTACAAAAAGCTCTTAAAAGATTGTAAAATGTTGAATATATTTGTCCTTTCCATTTGATTTTGGGTTGTAAGTTCAAATTGAGCATTATAAGTTAAAGAACATATGCAAGTTCAACTTCTAGCGTGGACGAAGGTTTTTTTTTTTTTTTTTTGTTGGTTAACAGCTATGATGCAGACTTCATGGGCAGAGACAATTCCTGGAAGACGCTTGATTTCTTTTGCTCGATGTGGGGTAAACTATTTCTTTCGTTTATAGTTCCATTAGTTATCTAACTTTTTAATCTTAGCATTTTTGTTAACTTTTTATTACTTGATTAGTTTCAACCACTTTTAATCTTGATATTGTTGTTAACTTTGTATTATTTGATTAATTTCAGCATCGAAGTTGTCAATTGTTTGAGTGGGTTGATCTTCCAATGTGCCAAAGAGCTTTGAGTATCATACCTAGATTGTTGAAGAAGATAAACAATCTAGAAAAAAAAAGAAAATGTTGAAGATGAAAATTAAAATTTTAAGTTATGTATTATTAGAGGTTATTAAAAATTGCTATGAGTGAATGTAAAATATTGATTATATTATTAGTATTTTATAAAACAAGCAGAGGATTTTAGCTAATATTATTCAATATATCCTAGCAATTTGAACATGCTTATGAACATGATATTCAATAGTCCTCTGTAATTCTATATTCAATGAATGATTGAGTACATAATTATAGCTCCTTGCTTTTAAACCACTTTGTATATAATTAAAAGGAACTTCAACAAATAATCCTTAAAGTGACAGCTTCAATATGTATAGATAATCCCAATCATCAAAATTTTGAACTAGGCTCTTTATCATTAAATCTATTTCCTTCATTAGTTTTTGAAGACTTTCTCATGATCCCAATCATCAAGTCCTTGAATCAATCTTATTA
Source organism: Erythroxylum areolatum (assembly GCA_024520975.1). NCBI lineage: Eukaryota > Viridiplantae > Streptophyta > Magnoliopsida > Malpighiales > Erythroxylaceae > Erythroxylum > Erythroxylum areolatum. The sequence continues at coordinate 53,291,677 of JANIJH010000223.1, read as the reverse complement.
ACACTTAACTGACTTAGTAAAATAAAATGAAATAATAACCAAAACACTTAATGTGTAATAGACCAAAGCACCAATGTGCATTCATATAAACATTTCATTTTACAAAGTATTTCTTTGTTCCCATCTTGTATTTTTTAAAACACATGTACGTTCATATAAGCATTGTATAATCCAAAAGCGTTGTATAAAACACACAAGTATATTCATACATGTTCCTATCGGATAGGGCAAGGCATTTAGGCATTGTATAATTCAAAATTATTTCTTTTTATAAAATTGTAACTTTGTATGGATCTTGTAGGATAAGATACATTGGTAAAATGTATCTTTGCATAAAACTTCCTGAAGCTTTTGATCTTGTCCTCCTCTTCTTCACATTTGTTTCATCCTAAAAAAAACGACAAACACATAATCAATATAAGAAAGCCTAGCAGTAACATGCATTTCTTACAAACATTTACGTACAAAATTCATGCATATAAAGACCATATATAACCATTTATATATGTGAAGCAAGCAGTGGAAATTTAACCGAAATACCTCCAGCTATTGCCTTCCACCGTAGATCTGAGAAGTTTGGAGCATACATAAGGCTTCCTATAGCTGAAGCATATGGAATGTTCTTCATGTGTTCTCACTCAAAGTCATTCTTCAGGCATTGATTCAAATTGAATCTATCTCCCTTGACTATGGGTGCTACACTTGGCGTACAATCTTTCATCCGGAATCTCTCTAAAATTTTGTTGATATAGGTCTCTTGAGACAAACCCAAAATGCCTCGAGATCTTTCTCTATGGATCTTAATGCCAATGACATAAGATGCATCACCCATATCTTTCATATCAAAATTCTTTGAGAAAAATTGCTTTATCTCATATAACAAATCCCTATCATTAGTCGCAAGTAAAATGTCATCCACATATAACACAAGAAAACAAGTCTTACTCCCACTGACCTTCTGGTATAAACACTGGTCCATTATATTTTCTTCAAAACCGAATGAAGAGATAACCTCATAAAATTTTAAATACCGCTGCCGGGAGACTTGTTTTAACCCATATATGGATTTATTAAGCTTACAGACTAAATGCTCATCATCACTAGAGGAGAATCCTTCAAGTTGTTTCATGTAAACCTCTTCCTCTAGTTCACCATTGAGGAACGCCGTTTTCACATCCATTTGATGTAACTCAAGATCAAAATGAGCGACTAATGCCATGATTACACGAAGAGAATCTTTCTTCGATTTGGGAGAAAATGTCTCAGTGTAGTCGATTCCTTCCCTCTGAGTGAACCTTTTGGCAACAAGTCTTGCTTTATGTCTCTCAGTGTTGCCTCGTGAGTCTTTATTTGTCTTAAATACCCATCTACATCCAATGGTTTTCACACCATTTGGCAACTCAACGAGATCTCAGACTTGATTAGATGCCATAGAATTCATCTTATCCTTCATAGCATTGTACCACAAGTCCAATTCCTTAGAACTCATGGCTTGAAAAAACGTTTCAGGATCATTTTCGGCTCCAACGTTGTAATATGAATCTTGTAGATACACTATGTAATCACTAGGTATTGCTGACCTTCTAACCCTAGTGGATCTCCTTAATGTTGTATTATTATCCTTACGAGGAACCTGTTGCTCAACTTGTTATTCAACTGGTTGCTCAATAATTTCTGGTTGTTCCTCATTTACAACTTGATCTATTGGATTAGTGTTAACAGCTCGTGGAACTTCAGTAATTGGTTGTCCCACACTTGTTTGACTTTGAGGGGTGTGAATGACAATCAATTGATCACTTGAACCAGAGGGTTGAGCTTCATAATGGCCGCTTTTAGAACCTATGTCTGGAAAATGACCACTCCCATTGATCAAGTCATTCTCAAGAAATTTTGCATTTCTTGATTCCATAATGCTAGTACTGTGAGATGGAAAATAGAACCTATACTCTTTAGACCTTTCAGCATATCCGATGAAATACCCACTAATGGTCCTTGGGTCTAGCTTCTTGTCCTGTGGGTTGTAAATTGTCACTTCAGATGGGCATCCCCAAACGTGTATATGCCTCAGACTCGGTTTCTAACCCTTAAATAACTCAAAAGTTGTCTTCGAGACAGCCTTGATTGGAACCCAATTTAATATATACACAACCGTCTTTAAAGTTTTTGTCCACAAGAATTGAGGAAGTTTTGTGTTACTCCTCATACTTCTCACCATGTCTATTAAGGTTCGGTTTCTTCTTTCTACTACATCATTCTAATCCGGAGAACCAGGCATGGTGTACTGGGCAACAATCCCATGTTCCTGAAGAAACTTCGCAAAAGGACCAAGTACTTGTCCACTCTCAATGTATCTACCATAGTACTCTCCACCTCTATCTAACCTCACGATTTTAATCAGTTTTTCGTATTGATTCTCCACTTTAACCTTAAACATTTTAAAGGCATCCAAATCTTCATCCTTAGAACGAAGTAAGTAGAGATACATATATTACAAATAGTCGTCTATGAAGGTGATAAAATATTTCGGACTATTTGTATCCATATCTGGATAACAAATATCTATATGTATGATTTCTAATAGGTTTGTACTCCTCTTAGCACCCCTTTTAGACTTGTTAGTTTGTTTACCCTTAATACAATCCACGCAAGTCTCAAAATCAGCAAAATTTAAAGTACTAAGTACTCCTTCAATTACTAATCGCTTAATTCTCTCAATGGAGACGTGTCCTAATCTACGGTGCCACAACATAGAGGATTCTTCATTCATAACACATCGTTTCAATCCAGCAGTGACATGCATCGAACTATAGGTATTATTATTTTGTAACTAAAGGAAATAGAGGCCATCAGATAATGTACCACAACTAATAACTTTCAATTCATTACACAAACTGAAACCAGAATCTGAAAAGTTAAAGGAAAAACCAAATGATACAAATCTTAATACAAAAATCAAATTTCTAGAGAAATTTGGAACATAAAAGGTCTTTCTCAAACACAAAACAAAACCACTGCTCAAAACCAAACTACAAATGTCGATGGCATCCACATGTGAACTCGTCTTGCTTCCTGAATAGATGACTTGTTCACTTCCTACCGGCTTCCTTGGGTTTTGCATACCCTATAAAGTATTCGAAACATGGATTGTAGAACCAGAATCAATCCACCATATGTTATGATTAACATTAACCATATTAGACT
>JANIJH010000223.1:53193916-53204874 GCA_024520975.1 Erythroxylum areolatum | reverse complement strand
ATAATTAAAATTAATTTGATAGTCAATCGAAGTCGCCAAATTAAATTTTGAATGTGCAGTCATATAATTTTTGTATATTATGAAATGTTGTTATGAAAATTTTATTAGTTGATAGAAATTAAGGACTTTACCTAAAGGTAAATCAATGTTCTATAACTAATAAATATTAAGGAGAAATTTTGATATACTCTTGTCACATATATATAGTTATCCAAAGATGATATATGTGTTTGATGAAAGTTATTTAATTTTCTTATACAGTTTAAATAGAATTCTAGTAATATTGATGATATGTATTGTTGTGTTTACCCAAAGGAAATATGCAATTTATCTAATGTAAGTGTTCCTTGTCTGAATCTGTTACTCAGTGACAGTTTATATGTTTTCAGTTAATAGCCTTCACTCTCAAGCTTCTTTTGTTACCTTGTTCACTGGTGTGAATTTCTCTGAATGGAGCGAACAAGTCACTTTCCAATTAGGTGTTTTGGATCTTGACTTGGCACTATTAGTGTTGGACCTCGAACTTTTCTTGAGAGTTGGAAATATTAAATGAGAAATTTTGGCGATTATTCATGTGTAAAGAAAAGAAGAATTCTTGAATTTGAAATGAAGTAGAAAAGATAGTTATGTACAAGATGGGTTATATGTGAAATATTGGAAGTTATAAGTTGAAACATGTTCATTGAGTATGCTTTGGTATTTTAGCCATAACTTTTTCTCTAGTTATCCAAATGAGATGATTCTTAATTTGGACTAAACTAGAGAAATAGGGCTACAACTTATCTAATAAAATTAAGTTCTAATTTGGTCTCGAAGAATTTTAATTTTTGTATGAAATTTGAGTACAGAATATTGTTTCAGTATAAGAATAGTTCAAAAATGTTTGGGATATAACTTTCGGATTACTAAACCAAATTGAATAATTTTAGTGTCGTTGAAAAATTAAGACAATGAGAAACATTTTTCTAGAAGGAAGTATTATCAAATTCCTTCAATTTTCCTATGATCATTAGTCAAGAAGTTAGAAGTATAAGATGTTAGTTATAAAGACAAAGGAGGGTAAATATGGAAAGACTACTTAAATGAGGGGCAAAATGGGAAAGACAACTAAAATGTTGTCTTGAAATAAGAAGAGGAAGAGAGAAGATTTCATGAAAAATAAAGGAGAAGAGAGAAAAACGTAGAGAAAGAAGAGAAGAAGGAGAAAATCGTGGAAGAAGAGAGAAGGAAGAAGAAAGAGGAAGAAAAAGAAAGGAAATCATCTTGCCAGGGTAAGTTTATCTTCTTCTTCTTGCTTTATTAGAGAAATGAGTTGTATTGAGGATGAAGGGATTAGAGAGAGAATGGGTGTTGTGTTGGAAGAAGATGATTTGAGAGACCCAATTGATTTTAGGGTTTCTAAGCTAGGTTTTAGGTTTTCTAACCTATATGGACTATGGGTAGATTAGGTTTGAGTTTGATTTGTGTTGATTTTATTTGTTGTGATTTTGAAGTTTTAGGGATTTTGTGGAAATTGGAGATTTCCATTTGAATTGGAATTGAATGAGAATTTTGGTTTGTTTTAGGAAATCAAGAGAAACCTTATACAAGAGCAAGAGGAATGGAACAATTGAGTTTGGATTCTCAAGTGAAATAAGGTAGGTTTCATGTTTATAATTGAATAATGAGCCATTAAAGTTTTTCCAAATCATCAGAATAAAAGGATTTCAAGTACTTCATAAATGTGCATATACTGTTTTTAAATGATTTAAAGAATTTGCTTATATCTGTGTATATGCTTCATGGATTAGAACGGAATTGTTGTGAATATGGAAAAATGCATTGTGATATATGATCATGTTATGCCATGGAATTGTGCCATGACATTTTGATTTGAATGGAAAAAAGGAAAAGAACATGAAAAGTATGAAAGCATTTTATTTTGATAAAATGATTTTGAGCATTGCTTATGTGCTTTGTTTGAGCGAGAAAGGAACTGTTTCGTAGTCACATGCATGTCGATATAAAGCCTTCTCCCAGCTGCCCACTTGTGGCCCACGAGATCCGAAGAGTGGACTCGTTTCATTCACGAAGTAAACTTTGGTTTCTCTGGTTTGTTCCACGGAACCCTCGAGCCATTTGGTGTGCATTGTATTTGTGAATTGTCAAGTTGATGCATACATGATTTGCATTATTGTGAATTGGTTGAAAACTATGTTTTTCTTAAATTCAATAAGAATTTTATATGACAAATAAATAATTTCAATGGTTTTGCTTGATATCGATTATAAACTGTTAACCATGAGCTTTAAACTCACCCCATTTCATTCCCATCTCCAGATAATGAGAAAGAGATCTAGGTAAAGAAAGTCAAGGCATCGTTTGATTATGCATATGTTGTATTTTAGGTTATATTGATGTAAAAATAAGACGTTAGACATATGTTGAGAATTATGGGATTTTGTATCTTTTGTTATATTTCGGATTTTTGATATTGATGATGTAATATGGCTTGGAATGCCATTAAAGTTTTATAAACATTTATCTTATGATGTTAACAAAATATGAATTTTGCAAGGATGATGTTAAGTGAAACTAGGTATGTTGAAAATTATCAACTTGAGATGATGAATCTTGAGCATGAATTATTGTTATATATATATATGTGAGATATTATGGAAAGGAAAGATAGGATGTTTGGTGAATGATGAGATATTATTGAATATAAGGAGTCAAATGAATTGAGGATGAGAGTTGGATGAATTCCAATTGGAAGTTGAATTGTTATGAATGATGTAGTAATAGAGGAAGTAAAGTTGGGATAAAATTTCAAGTTTCTCATGAGGGTAAAAAGTGTGTTCTGACTTCAGGAGAAAATCTGTATTAATGTAGGAGGAATTAGACAAAGTTTCTTGATGAAAGTTGTAGCTTCTCTTCTTAGCTTTCCAACGGTATAAAGTATGCAATTTTTGGATATCGGAGTTGAGAGTTATGATCATTATAATTTAGGATATCGTAAAGGGCGAGTATCCCGAATAATTAGAGTATATGGAGTGATATCGCACTAGGATTGTTCGATTTGGAAAGATTATGAGTAAAAGAGATGATAGAATGGGTTTAGGATCCTTTGGAGTGGTCTTGGAGGGTGAAAATTTTGTTTCACCCGAAGGTTACACGACCTACCTGTGTAAAATCACACGGGCCATGTGTTTCCAGCGTAGGAGCACATTTTCACCCGAAGATTACACGGCCTGCCCGTGTAAAATCACACGGGCTGTATGTTTTGACCTTCTAAATGACTGAATTTCACTTTGTAGTCTCACAAAAGTTGTATATCTAGAAGTCTTTTTTCCAATCATCTAAAAACTAAATCAATCCGACACCTGTAGTGAGAGTTATGGCAATTGCGCCAAGGTATGTACAATATGAGTAAGGACATAAACATGTTGGATTCGTTTGGCCGTAACTTCTTCGTCCGACCTCCGATTGAGGTGATTCTTGAAGCGATAGCTTCCTAACACATGTATCTATCCCCCCAGGAAAATGGATAGTCTTTGGTGTTGAATTCAAAAAGGTTGATGGAAAGGAAGTAAGGGATCGGTTGGAAGGGCAAGACTTGGTTGTGAACATATTTTGGATTTTTAAGCGTATCTTGATCTATAGAGCTCCGATTGAGATGATTCTTTCTTCAAATTAAACTAGAGAGTTGGAGCTTCAAATTTTTTGAAGAATTCAATTGTGGTTATTGTGAATCCGTTGTGTGGGCTCACCTTTGTGGCTTGAGATGTTATGAGAATGAGAGTGAACTGATGATGGCTAATGAGGGTTAAATGAAATAACTCTGCAGGTTAATACGCTCACATTTTATGAATGATTTCTAGATGTTGGGTTCCGAAAATGGATACAGCATGTGTGGTATCAGAGTAAGAAAAAAATCGATGATGGTTAAGGAGACTTCATTGAAGTACACTCACATCATATGGTTCCATTTAAGAGTTGGGCTCCGAAAACGGTGCCCAACAATTAGAGAATAAGCCTTCTGACCTTAATGATACTAATACAAAGGTTAAAAAGGGACACTAAAAAGCATGGGTAAGGACTAATAGGTTATGCTTAAATTTTGTACAAATGACAGTTGCTAAAGATTTTCTTAAGCTTATGGAAGATAAGTTTCGTTCTATCGATGAGGCACTTATAGGGACACTTATAGCTGAACTCATAACCATGAAGTTTGATAAGTCAAAGAGTACGCAACAATATGTCCTTGATATGACTAATATTGCTGCAAGATTTAAAACATTGGGTATGACTGTGGAAGAGTCCTTCTTAGTGCAATTTATCATGAACTCACTTCCTACTGAATATCGACAATTCCAAATCAATTATATCATATTAAATGATAAGTGGAATACTGATGAATTGTCCAGTAAGCTTATTAAGGAGAAACCAAGATTAAAGAAATAGGGAGTTCATTCTATTAACCTAATAAGTCAAGGATATGGAAAGAAACTCAAACCAAAGGCCGAGAATTTTAAAAAGAATGAACCTACTATAATTCCATAGGTTGTTGATGGTGAAAGGAAAGGATAAAAGTTAGATAAACGTCATTTCTGGAAGAAGGAAGGACATTATCAGAAAGATTGCCTTAGATAAATGTCATTTCTGCAAGAAGGAAGGACATTATCAGAAAGATTGCCTAAAATGTAAGACTTGGTTTGAAAATAAAGGTATACATTATGTTTTTGTATGCTTTGAATTAAACTTATCTAAAGTTCCTTCTAATACTTAGTTGTTTGATTCTGGTGCCACTACTTATGTTTCTTATATTATGCAGGAATTCCTTATAATCTAAATTGTAAGTGCAACTAGTAACTTATGTTTATGGGGAACTGAATGAAGGCCACAGTTGAAGGTATTGGGACTTACAGGCTGACATTAGATATTGAGTTTCACTTGGATCTAATGAACACTCTCTATGTACCTTCAATTTCTAGAAATTTAATTTATATTTCTAGACTTGATGTTAGTGGATATACCTTTAAGGTTGGACATGGTTTTTTTCAATTTGTATAAGAATAATTCCTTTATTGGTTATGAAATGCTTATGGATTGTTTATATAAATTGAAACTTGACGGTGTTTTTTCTGAATCCCTATTTATTGTTAATCATAATGTTGGAATGAAACGTAGTTTGGAAAATGAATACTCTTCTTACTTCTGACATAAACGTTTGGATCATATATATAAAGAGAGGTTAGAAAGATTAGTAAAAAAATGAGATTCTATTGAATCTAGATTTTACTGATCTTGGCTTATGTGTGGAATGCATTAAGGGCAAGCAAATCAAACATAGCAAGAACGGAGCCATGAGAAGCAGTTAGCTTCTTGAAATAATACACACCGACATTTGTAAACCTTTTGACACTTCGTCCTTTAATGGAGAAAAATACTTCATCACCTTTATGGATGATTTTTCATGGTATGGATAAATCTACTTACTGAATCTTGAGGCGTTTGTAAAGAAGGCTGAGAGGTAATTAGATAGAAAAGTGAAAATTATAAAATCTGATGGAGGTGGTCAGTATTATGGAAAGTGTGAAGAATCTGGACAGTGTCTTGGTCGTTTGCTAAGTTCCTTAAAATTCATGGCATATATGCATAGTATACTATGTCAGGCATACCACAACAAAACGGTGAAACAAAAACGCAAAATAGAACATTAATAGGTATGTTTAGGAGTATGATGAGTAATTCCTCATTACGCAAAAGTTTGTGTATGTATGTAAAACTCCTTTTGAGTTATCGACTAGAAGGAAGCCCAGTTTAAGGCACCTATGTATTTGGGTTTGTCCTGTACAAGCATATATCTATAATCCACTTGAAAGAAAATTGGATTCTTAAACAATTAGTGGTTACTTTATTAGTTACCCAGAGAAATCCAATGGGTGCAGGTTTTATTGTCGGAACCACAGTTTTAGAATTATTGAAACAACCAATGCCAAATTTTTAAAGAATGGTGAGGTTAGTGGGAGTGCTAAAAATCAAGTTTTGGATAGTAAAGAAATACGGGTTGATGTTTCATTATCCATAAATGTTCTTAAACCCACAACCACAAAATTTTTTTTTCCTACTTTAGAAGATCAAAATAATTAAGAACAATATTTGGATAATGAAGAAGTACCCCATGAAGAACCTAACTTACTACCAGCTAATGCAAATGAATTAGTTGGTATAACTTTAAATAAACCTGTAAGGGTTAGAAGGTCAGCTATTTATGATGATTATGTGGTTTATTTGCAAGAGTTAGATTCTGATTATAGCATTGATAATAATCCTGTTTCGTTTTCACAAGCCATAATTAGTGATAAGTCTGAAAGATGGATTGATGTTATGAAAGAAAAGTTGAAATCAATGGCTAAAATCAATGTATGGGATCTTGTAGAATTGCAAGAAGGTTCTAAATGAGTTGGTTGTAAGTGGGTCTTTAAGACCAAATGCCACTCGAATATCAATGTTGAAAGATATAAAGCTAGACTTGTTGCCAAAGGTTACACTCAAAAAAATGATATTGATTATAAGGAGACTTTTTCACCTATCTTAAAGAAAGATTCAATGAGAATAATTTTAGCATTAGTAGCTCAATTTGGTTTAGAGCTACATCAGATGGATGTGAAAATAACCTTTCTGCATGGGGATCTTAAGGAGAAAGTTTATATAGATCAACGTGAAGGTCTTTCTATTGAAGGTAAAGAAAGTATGGCGTATAAATTGAAGAATTCAATATATGGACATAAACAAGCTTCCAAGTAATGGTATATTAAGTTCAGTAATACCATTAGTTCTTTCGATTTTAAGGAAATTGTTGTTGATCAGTGATATGTGTTTAATTGTCGATATTTTTAATCATTTATACTTAGCAATTATTGACATAAAAATGCTTAAGATACTCACTTTAATTCATATTTAATTTTAGGTACAATTTGGGAGCAAAGTAATTAAAGTGAGTCGGAAGCATTATATTTGGGTCATTTTTCGAAGATTTATTTTTGCTTGTCGTTATGGAGCAAGAAGAAAAGAAAAAGAAAAAAAGGAAAGAAAAGAAAAATGAAATATAAAACGACACAAGTCTAAGACCCAAAACGACAGCAGCCACAGGAGGAGAAGCAAATTAAATGGGCGTTTTGAGCAAAACACTGCGCACAACACAGAAGCGTTTAATAAAAACGCAAATGATCCTACACTGGGGGAAGGTAGCACGCAGGAGAACGACGACACTTCAGCATACGCATAAGAAGGATTTAAGAGCAAAACGCAGCATCCAGGGAAAGCAGCAAAGAAGGAATACAAGCAGAGGTTTTTAAGGGTTGATGTGTGACCTTTATTGGTCACATCACTGAACAGTAGACACAGCACAGAAGAAAGGAACAAGGCAGGAGCTGCGCGTAGGCGCAAGCGTGGAGACAACTGCGGCTACAGCTTACAGCTTAGGGAATCAGTTACAGTAAGGAACCAACACAGTGAAGGAACAGTGGACGTGAGAGTGCAGGGGCTTGAAGAGTGTAGTGGACGTAGTGAAGAGTAAAACGCAGTGAAAGGGGATTTTTGGTGGGAGATAAGATGAGGGCCGAAGCAATTTTCTGGAAAAGACCCATGAAGAGCTAAACGTTCAGATGCTGGTTCAGAGGTGACATCGACGCCGATGACCCGGGTTAAGTAATTTTATTATCATTTTGTTGTTTCTTTCTCTCATTAGAAATTGATTTGAGTTATCCTATTTTAATTGATTTGGGTTTTGTGTATGGATAATCAGATTTTTGTTATTATTCGGTTATTTGTGTATGAACCCATTAGGTATTGTGAATTGATGATTTTAATGCATTCATTGAATCGTTAATTTCAAACCCATTGCTAGAATTTTGATATAATCCGTAATTGTTATGTTGAAATTCATGTGTAGCGGCTAATGATTTGTAATCATTAGGGATAACATAACCCAGGTTAAATGACGCATCGTATGTGGTTGTTTCCTTGATTAATCGGTTTTCCTAATTCTTAATGCTATTGCCTAATTAAATCTAGAGATTGTATCCTAAGTTGTTTAGTGGTTAGGTTTAATTAACGATCGTATCTTAATTAAACAAAACCTAAGGAAAAACTCGGGTTAATTTTTAACCCATGATTAATAATTGCTTGGAGAGGTTAAAGAACAACAAATTAATAAATTATGTTTAATTAGGGTGTAGGCCAGGATTGAACCAAAGAATCGGGTCCTTACCGAATTCCTCACATTTATCATTTTTGCATGTTTCTCTTTAATTTGTTTATATTAGTTAGTTTTATTTTATTTTCTTCTTTCAAAAATCCAAAACCCCCCATTAAGTGTAAACACCGATTAGTTTCATTTCATAAACTTTACACACACTCTCTGTGGGATCGACCTAGACTTGCCACTACTACATATTAGTCTAGTTATTTTATTTTGACTAGCGTAACGACGCGCGGTCAAATTTTGGCGTCGTTGCTGAGGAGTGTGGCGTTTTAGTTTTTGTTTGTGATTTAATTTTTTTTTGTATATATTTGTTCGTGATTGATTTCTTTTCTATTATTTTGTGATCTTTTCATTTTTTTGTTTCGAAAAAAACAAAAAAAATTGTTATGGACAGAAGTAATTTCTTTTATAATTCATATCCTCATTCCTATAACAATGTTTAGATTGATCAATCTAACTTTTGTTATGGATGGAATAATCATCAGAATTACTTCCATGATAGTTTGCAGGACACACAACAATTTTGGTACAGACCAGAAGCTTCCTATCATAACTTCGGACTATCTCTGGAAGAGTTGATGTTGCAATTGCAAGAGAATACTTTACAATTCCAGAATGATGGAGGGCAATTTCCAAAAGACACATATTATGGCGCCCAAGATCCGGAGAGCCAACATAATTCACTTGAATCTTTAGAAGAACTTGTTAATACTATAGCTGCTAACAATTTACAATTTCAACAGGATATGCAGCAGGAGATGCAAGAATTCTGACAAGAGACAAAAGCCATCCCACCTGGTTCAGGTGCATCTTTAGAAGAAATGGTTAACAAACTTATTGCTACGAACTTGCAATTGCACCAGGATATTCAACAAATAAAAGCAAGCCAACAGAGGATGAAAAACCTAATAGGTCAGATGGCAATAAGCTTTGATCACCTGGAATTGCAACGAGGGGAGGCACAGCTGTATCAACCCGAGGTGTACCCAATTAAAGTCTGTGTGGAAAATTTGCAAAGTGATGAGGAGCTTGAGAATTTTGAGGTTAACCCTCAACAAATTGTTTGTTTCGAAGAAGTAGAGAAGGAGCCAGAAGCCAAAAAGGACACATTTTTTAGCTCAGAGGTAAGTACTGAGTTTATGTTTATCTTTGAGACTAACTCTTTACCTTTACATTACAGATTGGAGGAGTTAAAAGATGAAGAAAAAGGTGAAGAGACGTTCGAAATATTTCCAGAATGTATGGACTCAGTTGGAATTGAGAAGCTGAGGATAGGGAAGATGCTAAAGGAGGATGATGATCGACCAAGATCCTATCTGGAATTACCTCTCATGGAGGAGCCACATGTGACACCCGAAAATCACAATTTTGTCACGTGAGGAGAAAAAAGAGTCGAGCCAGCGACCTTAAACAAAGGCGCTTCTTGGGAGGTAACCCAAGGGAAGTAAATTTCTTTTCCTTTACATTTCCGCATTACTTTTTATATGCATGTGTGTTGTTTTTTTTGAATTTGTTTGTTTTATTTGTTTTTAAGTTTTCAATCAAAATGAAAGAAAGAATAAAACAAATGAAGCAAACATTTTCTCATTTTCTATTGCTTCTGGGATTATATAATCATGATTAGAGTATGGATTGGCTAGATAATTTCATAGCGACTGTAGCATGTACTTTTGCTCTTGTGATTGGTCGATATGCATTATCTTTGGAAAAGTAGTGACTAATGGTAGACAAAATTAGTGAGATTTTGAGCCTTATTTGACTGACACATCTTTATCAATCTCATTGCCTTTTGATAATGTGTGACCTTCATGACATGTACATCCCGATTTTGCGTTGAATTTCTATTCGAGACCACACTTTTATCACATGTATTAACATGGATATGATTAGGCATTCTTTGTTTTTTATAAGCTACATTAGCCAAATGACCTACCCTATTGACATGATTTTTCCTTGATAAACCCCTTTGAGCTTTAACCTTTCTTTTTGTATAAACCACATTTTATGCTTTTAAACTTAACCAAATGTCCTACCAAAGTCAGAAAGCTAGTGAAACATTTGTGATTGTTGAGTTTGTGGATATACAAAATTCTAAGTGTGGGGTGTACATATGTGAGAGTTGGTTATAATGTTGGGATATTATTTTGTCTTATCGTCGAAATTCCCATATTGATGTAGTTTATTTTATTTTTTAAAAGGAAAAAAAAAGAAAAAAAAGAAAAGAAGAAAAAAGTGAAAAAAATTGTTAAAAAAAGTATCAAGGAAGAATTGCATATGTGTTAAAAAGTTGTTTATGGTTTATGCATCTTCCTAGAGTTGTAATGGATGTGTTATTTGAGTATGTTGGATATAAGGTAGATATTGGCTTGGAAGGTTCACTCTTGTGATTTCATTGGCGTAAATTGTATAAATGATTCCTTCAAATTGGTATGCACTTCATGTGGTTTGTGTGTGAGAGCTGAATAGGGTTGTGAAATATAAATGTTGCATTTATCATAGCTGACGGTACCTAGTTTTTTATGAGTGATACTTTTGCTTCACTAGCTTTGATGACTTTCATGCTACTTGACCCAAATATATCTCACCTCACCTTTGCCCACATTACAACCCTAAAAAGTCCTTTGATTCATGAATTTGCATGTGAACATTAGTGGTGGAGAAATGAAATGATATGCAAAGTTATGGATTGTCATGATCATGAATGGTGTTG
>JANIJH010000223.1:53123792-53138517 GCA_024520975.1 Erythroxylum areolatum | reverse complement strand
GACACACAAAAAAATATAATCTTAACATGTATCACACCAAAATTTAACTAAGAAAATATGTTAAGTTAACAAAAAAACTAATGAAAAATTTTAGAAAGTTTAATCTCGAACACTTAAATATAGCTTTATCTTCCATGATAAACAATAAAGAAATTAATCTCAATAAAATAGGTTAATTAAAGTTTAGTATTCTCTCCTAATTTTGTGTAAGTTTAGTGAGGTAAAAATCTAAAAAATGCTTAAAAAATTATCTACAAATGAAAATATGAATTAGTAAAGAAATTAAATAATAATAAAGTAAAAGAAAAGAAAAGAAGAGTTAAAATTTTTTGGTTGCCTTATAATAAGTGCTTTTTTTAGTTAGACTTCTTTTTATATCCTTAAACTTTAGAGGCAATTTATTATCTAAGATTACACTATAATTTATTTTTCTTAATATTTAATGTTTCTGGAAACACTAATTGAAAAGGAATGGTAAACTCCCTATATCCTTCAACTTTAGAGACAATTTATTATCTAAGATTACACTACATCCCTCTAGCAAAGGATCGTAGTATATTCCTCTAATTTATTTTTGTTAAAGATAATCTACTTCATAAAATTCATATATGAAGGCATTTGGTCTAATATTTTAGTAGAGGATATACTAATGTTTAGTTTCTTAATGACATCAAAAAATTTCTTGAAACCATCTTCATTCCTCTTCTTTTTTAAAAACTAAAGGTCTGAGATTGGCAGTATATAAGACTTCATAAAGCGTCAAGGTCTCTACTCTTGACTGAAACAGATTAAAGATGGAACTGACATTGGTTATTTTTTATCTACATTCTCTTTGTTCTTCTCCTTAACTTATCGAACTTCCTTACTTCCTCGCCTTTAACAATATCAAAATAAGTGTTACTAAATTCCTTAATTTAATGACATACATTGGTCCTTGAGGTTCACCTTAGTGTTATATGAACGTAGCATTTTTCACTCACCGCCTTTACTGGTTAGCTCATTTGTGTCTTCATGTTATGAAAGAAGGCAATATTAGATTGTACTAAATTTTCAAGTCGGTCCACCTTATGCAATTTTGCTTCTATAGTAGACATAAATTGTTTAAGGGTTTCCTTCTAACTATTGCTTTGTGGTAGTGGCTATTAAAACTAAGCTCTATTTTATAAGTGTTGCCCATACGTTTTCTTAATTTAGCTCCCTAATTTATACCTAAAAATTATAAGTGGCAGAGAAAGTGTCATTCCTCATTCCTAGCTTTTCTTCATAAACATCAATGCAGTTTGCTTCCTTATTATAGTTTGAGACTAGCTCAACATTCATATATGTATGGAATAAATGTGCAAACTAGTAGCACATGTCCCTATTAACTATGTCTTAACTCAAAAACATCTTTATTTGAGTTAAGAGATTAATTACTTATGTTACTAGATTAGTAAATGTTTACACCTTATAAAGGAATGCCTTTAACTTCCCCCTTACCACTATGTTTGTGAACTCCTTGCTAAAATCTCCATAATCTCCTTAACCTCCTTAGTAGTCTTTGTATAACTAGTACCTTAAGCTACAATGTCTACCAAAGTTTGAAATGTGAGTATGAGGCCCTTATAAAAGAAATGGAACATTAGCTATAAAGAATAATGATGATAGGGGCACTAACTAAATAGGGTTTTGTATCATTCCCAAGCTTCATGAAATACTTCCCCTTACTTCTATGCAAATATATATATTTGCATCCTCAGATTGGTGGTCTTATATAGAGGAAAGAATCTCAATAATCTAATCCCACTCCTTGAAAGAATCTACATTAATCAAGGTCAACTATTCCTTGTTTGATCTCTCATGTGGTATGAGAAGCACCACATTTAAAGCTCATCTTCTATAAGTCATTCAATAGAAGTCTTTGGATCATCGAATATAACTTCTTTATAAATATGATCATATCTTCACTAGGCGATCCATCAAAGCTTTGGAGCAAATGTCGATGTACTTTCTTTAGCTCATAGTTTGTTTCCCTTTAATTTAGTTTAATGCATAAAGGACTAGCACTAATCACATGCAATTAGATACCCCCATACACAATCTTTGGGGATGCTATTATTTTATATTTATAACTATTGAACCAAAGGAAGCTCTAATCGATGTTTTGATGATAATAAAACATAAGTACCAATAATAATTTCATTATTTTGATGAGAAATAACATGAGAACAAGATCTAGTCATAAAATTAAGAAGGTACTTTTTGAAGATTATAAAAACTTAAAAAGTAAAGATTAAGCTAAGATGGAAAAAAAAAAGAAGAAGATCAGGGTTTATAAAAGTTATTACAAATTTTATACTATTAATTATAATTTTACTTTATTAATTTGTTAATCTCAAAAGCTCACCATGCAAAAATATTTCATCTTACTTTATTGCATGAGTCTTTTCATTTTTTAAGAGGTGTTAACTCTTTTATTTTTAAGAGAAAAACTTCTTAATCTTTTAAAAGCTCTTTAGGGAATGTTTTAAGAAGTTATTAGATTGTAATTACATCAAAAACATGAACTGTAATACCCCACTCTCGTTGGACACATGCCCAATATCCTGAGTGACATCCAAATATGTACCCTACAAGAGTGACATGCCAGAACACTCTTATCACTAACTTAATCATGGCATCATCAATTATTACATAAATGTCATAATATTTTAAAACCAAATTCCTCATTTCGTTTCATAAAAATTGAATATGTACATTGAAATTTTACAAAATCATCAAAATATGTACATCATCAAAACCTAATACAAAACACACTACTTGAAAGAGGAATTATACAAAATTTTCTATCTAATCCTTCAGTCTCATCTGACCGATCTTTGACTGATTTCTCTGATCTAAAAGTATAAGAACTATGCTTCTTGTAGAGTCTCTCTATCACTAGTGTCCTCTCTCAATACCTGAAATGTTAACGTTCCAATTTTGGTGAGTTTTGCGAACTCAGTGAGGTAACCATCCTCGATGGTTCACTCAATTTATACAACACATCATCTTATACAAACACATAATTCACATCATCTTATTTATCATGTAGCATCACATATCACATTGAGAGTAATCATACCGATCATTTTAATCATTTATAATACACATATCAATTGTAAATACAATGCTCATGAAACTCACTTTCATTTATTATTTTTTTGTGATTAAGTGCCTTTCACTAGCCCATATCCCTTATGGATACCGAGCTTTTATCAGATAATGTCTCATATCTTTTAGTGGATATTGAGTATAATAGAAACTGAGCCAAAGTCTCTTATCACATGTTGAGCTTTAAGCTCTTTTTAGTAGTGACTCTGATCATAACAACCTTTATCTTTTAAGCATTCATGTAATGAAGTGCATCACATTCTCATTTTTTCAATGAATCACATGATTTTATATTCACCTTTAGAACACATTTATCATCGGATCTTGGTCTGGCATTCAACAAAATTATTGAGTACGCTTATTTCAGTCAAATTCACATACAAGGAATACTTCCAATATCTCATTCATGTATCAAACACCTTGGACTTTCAATGTCCGAAATCAACACAATCAAGTTGACATTCATAAGATAATTCAAAACATAATTTAAAACAAACAATCAATTAAGTAAGACCATCTAGGTTACTTACAGGTTGCTCCAGAAAGCTATTATCTTGAAATCCCAACAACGTCTGGATGTTGACACTCTAAATGCTCATATATATCATGCAATATACATTTACACATATCACAAATTTGCACAATTATTTAAATACTCATTTATGCACATAAGTATATATGAATTATGTACTATACATATTCAATGACAATCCTAGGTATATATCCATTATTCTCATCACCTGATCACTCATATATCAAAACTCACATACATATGATTTGAACTTAGGTTTACACCTCAATAAAACGAATTTACTCTAAGTTCATCATTCAATTAATCATTTTAGCATTTTCTCAAACAGACTTTCAGGTCAACTTTGCATGATCATTAAGACAAGGAAATGGAGTATTTAGGCAACACTTTCTTTTAAAAATTTCTTTGCTATGTCTTAAATTTCTAATGACACCAAGATCATACAATTTATTAAGTATACTGAAAGTTATACTCAAAATACTTCAAACTATCCTTAAACTATAACAATACTCTGTACTCAAATTCAAACCAAATTTGGAATTCTTAGAGACAGAAAAAAAAATTTGATTTCTTTAGGAAATTTGTATCCATATGACTCTAGTTTAATATAAATCAAAAATCACCTCATTTGGATATCTACAGCTCAAAATATTGCAAAATACTGAAGCATGTTCAATGAAAACACTCCATTTATCATATTCCAGCACACTTCATCATTATCAACCTAAAGTCATCACTCAATCTTTTCCAAATGAATTCAGATGGCCATAAATTTTGGTGTAGAGAAAGAAAAATGTGTGAGGAGCTTGTTGGTTCAAATTTCAGGTTATTTGGAGGTCAGGAGAAGAAGTTATAGCCAAAAGAATGAAGGATGTTTGTAACTATTGCGTATAGTCACATTCGTGCACTGCGAGGCGCTTCCTCATTGTCACGAATGTGCTCATGCATGATCATTCTTTTCCAGTTGATAGCACAATGTCATGATCATGCATGTTGCATTTTTCCCCCTGTGCACGATCGTGCACTTCCTAATTTCTTCTTTAGATTCACGAACTGCAGATATTTTTTTGTTTCTTCTTCATCTCTTTTACTAACTCCACCATTTCTAACATATTTTCTCTTCCATTCCTACTTCCATTTCAGCTCAACTTGATCATAAACAAATCAAAGTCTGTGATTGTTCACAAACATTAAAAAAATAGAACCTATCATTCACAGATCTTCATCACGTTTTCTGCATTTTTTCATTTTCTGTACTTCTCCATTTTCTTCTCTAATTATCATTTTAATCCTTCTTTCCCACATCACAACATCACCTTACACTATTTTCCTTAACTCAAAACTCATTTTAGTTCATTTCTAAAACACCCAAAAGATTCATGTAATGACACAGTGAAAACAGAGCATACACATCTCACTTCTCCAAAAATCTTCTGCACTCTTTTTTTATACATATTTGCAATTATCTTTCATACTCAAAATTCATTTCAACACCATCTTATGAAGTATTGATCATCAAAAATCCAAAAGCAAGACACATGATATTCTTTAAATTTTTACTCACATTTCAGTATATATATATAGCCTCGTTTTAACAACACTAAACTGTTAACTAACATGATGCATGTTTCATTCTACATATCATGAAAACTATACGGTACTTACTTGTTTAAACTCCAAATTCTTCAAAATCACAAGAACCCTTGCATTCCAATACAACATGATCATCAACAGTTGAAGGTTATGACGTTAGGTATTTCAATGCCAATAAGGAAGGTAACACAGTGAAATATTAAGTAAAAAGGGAGAGTAAAACTTGCATTGTGAGGGTGCGAAATTTCTGAAGTAATGAAGCTTACAGAGGATGAAGAAAGTCACAAAGAAGAAAATAAGATCAAACAATTAATTTGGTCTTTCCAATAAATTCGTGAAATCAATACTAGGCTTGGCAAGTGACACTTGTCACTTGTCCAATTCCTATAAGTTTAAACCGGTTTCTCTTATTTAACTAGTCCAATAATCTCCTAATTTTACTCCAATTGTCTCTAAATTTTTCAGTATCATTTGTCAATAAATCCCAAAATCATTTATAGAATTCTTCACTATCTTATGACTCTTATTTCTACTATCAATCGTCAATTGTCTTGCCACTTGGCATTTTTCCTAGTCTATAAATACTTATAATTTTGGAAATTTCCTAAAATTCACCAAAAATTCTAATTCAGCAATTTATACCCTCCAAATTAGTTTTCAATACAAATAAACCATAATCCTTAGCATAATCACATATATAAATCAATTATACCCAAAAAATGTCAATGAATGTATGTATAATCATTTAAATGTGAAGAGATCAATATTCACGTGTATGCGTATGCTATATTATGCATGAGCATGAAATGCACTTTCTAATCTCTCAATAAACTCTCGTATACATTATTCTAGCCTTAACATGGGTAATGGGATATTACATTAAGTTTGAGCATTTGAAATGTTGAAATCATGTTTTTTAAGGGATTAGTCAACCTATATGGGTTAAAAGTCAACCAATATAGGTTAAAGTTATCAAAACTAATATACTGAGAGTTTGTAGTAATAATAGTTGATATATCGATTGATTATTATCATGTTGGTTGACCAATATGCCTAGTGGTAGACCAATGTCCCAATGGCTAGTGAATATGTGCATCCAATGCACATTGATCAAACAATATGCTATACTAGTCAGATAACACTTTACAACTAGCCATTATACTGGCTAGTTCTTGTCTCTAATAGCTAGTGAGGATCCTAAAACCTTATAAATACATGTTTTCTTATTGGCTCTTGTATCAAAAAAAATATTTTGGTGTCTTTTACTTTCATTTCTAAGATTTTTCCAATCATTTAAGCATTCATTGTCTCATTTTAAGTAAGTGAGTCTTTTTGATATTATCAAAGTGATAAAGTGAGCCATTTTGAGTTGTAAGCTTCCATTAGGATTCTTTTTTATTGTATTAAGGTTCCTCTCCATTTTGGAAAAAGAATATAAAAGGTCCTCTTTGCCAAGTAAAGATTGTATAAAGTTTATTTTTCACCTTAAAAGAAATTTATAGTGGAAATCCAAAAAAAAAGAAGTCTTAGGAATAGACATAGGCAATGATTGTTTATCAAACCAATGTAAATCAATTTTTTCTTCTCTTACTTTACTTTATTACTTAATAGCCTTATCAAAATTCACTGTTTTACTTCATACTTTCATCTTTTATAAATTGTGATCTTTTCATATTAAGTTAGTAATATTTTTTATAAAAACCTAATTCGCCCCCTTTTTGGGTGTCATTAAGGACTAAAAATAGTATTAGAGTTTTATAAGGCTAGCATTTCAAACGAAATCCTATAGCAAAGATTATTATGGCATATTTAGGAGCATCATCGTCATCTTTTAACCAAAAGGGATAAAACATTAGTAAAGCGCTTTTTTAAAACGGAAATCACTATCTATATCGGAAAACTAGAATTTGATCTTCCTTAATGTTTGTAATTGTTTACCTATGTGAAATAGTTTTAAAAGGTCCCTTTATACCAATGAAAATCATTAATAAAAAGTCGCCACGTTAATGAAAGAACAGAACCTCAAAACAAGCGATTAATTTTCTTATATGGTGGCTATACACATCTTATTTTATGCATTAGGAAGAAATGAATTCAATAAGATCTCTATGTGTGAAATGAATTATAAGATTTGTTCATAGTTTAGAAGTTACACAAGAGGGAAATAAAGTAAAGGAGAGTAAAGTAAGTATACTAATAAGCCAATATGAATTGTTTCAAATAAGCATTACGAAAGCATATCTAGCATATATAGATCTATTGAAATTACTAATGTCCTAAAAGGACTTGGAAAAACCTACACTAATGTCAAAATAGCAAGAAAGTTGCTTAGGTCACTTTCTAAGATATGGGAAGCTAAAGTGATTGTTATATAATAAGTCAGGGATATAACAATACTATTATTAGAGAAACTTATTTGATCTCTCTTTACGTACGAAATGAGGCTTTAATAAACACAAGAAGAAACAACACTTTCAAAAAAATTAACATTCAAAGCCTAAAATGAATAATTAGGTAAAGAAGAAGAGAAATTAACTAGTGAAAGCAATGAAGAAGATATTATCTTAATTGCTAAAAAATTCAAGAAAATTTTTAATTAAGAAGAACTCTTTAAAAAAAGACTTTAAAGGTAGTAAGATAGATTCAAAACACAAATCAAATAATATTATTTGCTTTGGATATAAGAAATTCAGACATATGAAGTCTCAATGCCCTCTCTTCAAAGAAAATGACAAATATGAGAGAAATGACAAGAAGGAGAAGAGAGATAAAGGCAAAAAGAAGACACTGAAATCCTCCACTGAACATGGCACAAGTGACTATAAATTTGAGTACCCAGAAGGAGATGTAGCTCACATATGCTTTATGGCCAAAGATGATGAGATACACTCTGTATAGCCAAAGATGATGAGGTACTCTCTAACTCTAGAACTTAATGATAGTGATGTTTGATTAGACGCCAAAAAATTTTCTTTAAGCTAAACATGATTTAAAATAATTATGAGGTTTTGATAGAATTAATTTTGGAGTTATTATTATGTCAAAGTTTGTAGGATTTATTGTATAGGTTAATGGAATTAAAGTACTACGATAATAAGGATGTTCAAGGGTATTTTTGGAAGATCACTTAAGGTTAAAAGAACATAAGCTTATAAGGAAGGGTAAAATGGACTTTCTGGGCGCATTAAGGGTAGAAATGGAAGAAGACATGTTGTCTTGTTCTTTTAAGAAGGGAAAAACGTGATTTGAGGGAGAGAAAGAAGAGAAATACAAAAACAAAGAGAGGAGAAGAGAATTTCGGTGGAGAAGAGATAAAAAGAGAGGAAATCAACTTGTTAGAGGTAAGTTTTCATCTTTCTTCTTGCTAGGTTTAAAAAGGGATTAAATAAAGACTAGGATTTGTGTTAGGAATGAAGGAAGAAAGAAGAGGAAGATGAAACCATTTTGATTTTGGATTTCTAAGCTAGGGTTTTGGTTTTCTAGCCTAGATGGACTATGGATAGGTTAGGTTTAAATTCAATTTTAGCATTCTTTTGATTCTTGAAGTTTTATGAACTTTCATTTGAATTTGGATTAAATAGGAATTGTTTTATTTGAAGGGAATACTCAAGAGCAAGAGGAAAGGCAATCTTAAGCTTGGATTTTCTACAAAATTAGGTGGGTAATGTATTTATAGTTATTGTGTAATTGGGCAAATTCTTGCCTATATGTGTGTATGTTGATTTGCTTGAAATTGAAATAAATGTGAATGTTTAGAAATGCATGATGCATTATGATTATATTATACCTTGAAAGAGGTTATAACATTTTGAATTAGATGAAAAGAAGAAAAAGCATGAAAGTATGATCATATGATTAAATTGAGCATAAATTGGCTGTGATTGGGCAAGAGAGGAACTCGTTTCGTTAGTTACGTGCACGTTGACCTGTAGCCTTCTCCCAACTGCCCACTTGAGGCTACAAGATCTCGAGAATTCGAACTCGTTTTATTCATGATGTAAACTTCGATTTCTCCGTTTTGTTCCACAGAATTCTCGAGCTATTTGTTTGTGCATTGCATCTTTGAATTGTCAAGTATGGTGCATAGTTAAGTGTTCTATTTAATGGCTAAAGTCTATGCTGTGTATTATGAGTTTGAGTTAAATTGATTAATGCTTGAATTGCTGGATATATATATATACATATGCCTGAATTTGTGACTAATTATCGATGGCTATAAATATATTAGCCACTAAAATTTGTAGCTCATGCCATATTTTTCACTCCTCAGGTGCAAAACAAGACGAGTTTTGAACCTTACAAGGCATTGGAAATTTCAAGATATTAGAAACTTTTGTAACTAAGTTAGTGACAAGACTTTTGGATAGCTTTATAAGTATATCAAATATTAAGCATCCAACGTATTTTTGTATCCTGTGTTAAATCTTTGATGTAATGCTGTTATGTCATTAAAGCTAGGTATGAACTTCATTTTGAATTAGAAATGAATTGAGAACTAAAGAAGTTCCCAAAATTTCCAATGTGTATGTTCTTGTTTATCTTGTAGTTGTACATTTCATATTTCAAGTCTCTCATAGGTGTAGAAATTATGTACTAAATTTAGAGGAAAAACTGTATTGTTCTAGGATAAATTAGACAAATTTGTCTTCTAGAAATTTGGAGCTTATCTTTTTATCTTTATAACAATATATAGTATGTAATTTTTGAACATCAAAGTCGAAAGTTATGATCTTTATAAGTGGAGATGCTTTAGAGGGTGTAGTTAGTGATTCAGAACTTTTAGTGATGTGAGGAAGACCCTGTAGAAACCCTATCGTCTAGTTTAGTCTTAGACTGAAGCCTATCATCTGGTTCAGTCTTATACTGAAGCCTATCGTCTGGTGCCTATCATTTGGCTCAATCTTAGACTGAAGCCTTTCCTCTTAAGCCCTTTCATCTGCCCTTTCGTCTGAGCTTTCGTCTGGTACAATTTTGGCCCTCTAGATGACAAAATCTCTCTTCAAGTCTTCATGAAAGTTGTAAATTTAGAAGTCTTCTTCAAAACCGTCCAAATACGACCTAATATCTATAGTGAAAGTTATGCCAATTGTCCCAAAATAGGTCTTAGATTGAAGCCTTTCGTCTGACCTTTCATATGGTTTCGTCTGACCTTTCATCTGGTTTAATTTTGTCATCTAAAACTTTTGACCCTTTAGATGACAAAATCTCTCTTCGATGTCTTCATGAAATTGTAGATTTAGAAGTCTTCTTCAAAACCATCCAAAGATGACTTTATTTGGATATCTCTAGTGAAAGTTATGCCAATTTTCCCAAAATAGATCTTAGACTGAATCCTTTCGTCTGATTCAGTCTTAGACTGAAGCCCTTTGTCTGGCCTTTCGTCTGACCTTTGTCTAGTTCAATTTTGACCCTCTATATGACAAAATCTCTTTTCAAGGTCTTCATAAAAGTTTTAGATATAGAAGCGACTTCGAAACCATCCTAAGACAACCTTAATCCAATATCCCTAGTGAAAGATACGCCAATCGTCCCAAAATAGGTTATGTATGATTGAGAACAAAATCATTTTTTATTCTTTTGGCCATAACTACGTCATCTGACTTTCAAATGAGATGATTCTTGTCTCTAATTAGACTAGAGACATAGAGCTAAAAATTATTTGAAGGAATTGAATTTTAATTCAATACCTAAGACTTTCAATTTCTGGATGGAAGTTGGATATAGTGTACTGTTTCAGTTTAATAATAGTATGAAAATGTTTGTGCCCTAACTTTTAGATTTCTGAACTAAATGGAATGATTTTGGTATCATTAGAAACTTAAGACAATGGGGAACAAATGTTCTGAAAAAGTCAAACTATAATTCCGATTTAAAGCTTCCTAAAATCTGTCCTGAAGTTGAAGAAATATGTTTGCTTATGTTTTATGACTCCGAATGTTGGGCTCCAGAAACGAGGTCCAACATGCTTCATGGCCAAAGATGATTATGAGGCACTCTCTATCTCTATGATTATGAGGCACTCTCTATCTCTAGATGATGATGATGACCTTAAGGACTCATTTTTCAAGTTTACAAAATAAAGTAAGAAACTCGAAAAACATGTTACGAGCTTAAAAGATTTCAAATAACGGGCATGGAATTAGATATAGCTATAATAATGTTTTGAGCACTACAAATACCTTTGTCAAAGGACCATATCTTTCAAATTTGATTATAGATCATGTTAGTCTTTGTTTAGTTCAGCATCCCTTTTGAAAAAAAGTTTATATAATAAAGAACCATTGCCTAGAATAATAAATAAACATAGAGCATCCACATATAAGCATACACATAAAACATATGAACATGAAATATACATTTGCTCTTACTCTAAAAGAAAACCTTATACTTGCATGTATTACTCACAATATAGGCCTATAACTCTCACATGTTTAAGGAAGGAGTAGACACAACTTTTATGAAAAAGTACATGACAATATACAATCTCGGTTATACACTCATACCCTCATTAGGCTTCGTACTAAGCATAATGTCATCATATATGTTTACACTCCTCATAAGCATCAATACAATAAAAGAGACATGCCTCACACATACAATTATGGTAGTTCCTTTCATTAACCAAATTAAATTCCTTTGTCCAATAGAGAAAACCTCATCACTCATTTACACATAAAAGAATAAGGAATTCATTCGTGCTCCAAAATCATAAGGTTCATCATCATCAATAACCCACATTGTACATATAACATGGTATGTTACTTTTATAATAAATATAGGCATATTGACACATTTTTCTTCATAAATAAGTAAACCCTTGAAAGTGTAGGTTGAAAAGAAGAAATAGACTACCAATGAAAGACCCAAGTTTACTTGGGTATGTAAAATAAAGTGATGACTTTTTTTTATAAAGGAGGAATAAAGGTCTATAAATAGATAATGCTCAAGGCACAATTTATTGGTTATTTTCATAAAGCATGTGGAGTCTTTAATAAGAAGTTATTTTAAAGGCCTTATATGTGAGATTTTTTCTAACCACCTTGCCTCCAAGAAAGTCTTAAAAATGTTATTATAGGATGTAAAAAAAATGGCTCTTAAAGAATAATCACCAAGAATTTTGAAACAAACAAATCGTTTATCTAAGGGAGGGAGATGAGAAGAATCAGACACTAGGTTGGAAGTTCAAGAAGAATCTCATTTGAATAATATCATAGGTAATAAATAGAGATATTCAAAGAAAAGGTCAGGCCTTTTTTAATAAGAGATAATTATTAGCTCATATGTTAGATATTTATCACATCTTTTTTTTTTGGTTTTGAATCTAAATCTTTAGTGATGAATGTCGAATTTGCATAATGAATAAGGAATTGAATATTTTTAAAACTATAATGTTAACCTTAGCACCTAGACTTAAAGATCATATTCAAAATGAGAATATTGAGTTAGAATTTATAGATTTGATAATATCAATTGGTCAATATTTTTTATTAAATATTTGATTGAGGATATATTTTGCACAATTAAGAGAAAATTGGTTATTGATGAAAATTCTTTGTGATTAAAGTCTCTTTCAGTGATTATAATTGTCTTTGTTTAACAGTTACATAATTTTATATGTGTTCTAATGTTTTGAACTGAGTTTTAAGGTTGTTTCTCAAGTTTTTAGGTCATACTAATCGACCAATATCTTAGTGTGGTTGACTAGTGTTCTCAAAATTATCCTCTCTTTTTTTTGTCTTTTTAGTGAGTTTACAAGGAGTTTTGTTGATACTTTTGTTGAACATTTACATACATTGGTTGATCAATGGGTTAGAATGGTCAACTAATTCCCTCTTATCTAAATTCTTTTTATTTTAGTGAGTTTGCAGCCTAATTGGTCGATAAGTGTGGTCAAATACAAATAAACACTGATCGATTAGGGAGATGTGTGGTTGACTAGTTTTTAAGTTTTAATCTATCTTCTTCCTTTTACTTTTTATCTTTGTTTTTTATTTTCCAACAACCTAGACAACTTAACCTTTTATCCAGAAAACACCATCTTCATTTCATAAAAATCAAATTTAGATTGCTTCGAATTAAAAATTGGTCATTCTTGGGTTTTAAATATGAATATTCTCAATATTTTTCACAATTTTTGGTTATATTTTAAATTTTTATGGTTTCATAATCAAATTAAAAACAGAATCTAGGTTGTACCATTTCAATTATATTGATACATCTTTGATTTTGCTCAATTTTGGCATTTTGGGCACTTTTTGATTTTACTATTTTAGGACTTTTAAAATTGTGCTCTCTTTTATGAAATTGATGGTTGGATATTGTATTCATGTTTACAATTATTATAATTTTAACCCCTAATTTTTTGAAACTTGTTATTTTTGTTTTTATTGAATCTTTTCAACTTACACATAATATCAAAGTTAGGGTTTTTAGAAATTAGATATAATTGGGAATGCTTCAATCAAAATTAACCTTTTTATTTTTAAATGTCTAATAAAACTCTTTATTAAGAAAGTTTACCATTCTTCATTAAATTTGTTTTGGTCTTTTCACCAAGTTAGCTTGATGTATAATAATTTACATTTTCCATTTTTATATAAAATATTTCTTTTTATGATTTCAAAAAGGGAGAAAATATTGGTGATATTAGACTTAGGACTAGTAATGACATTCAAGAGGAGTGACTTTTATATATGTAGTATTTTATACCTAAGTAAATTCATACTATGTTTAAGTTAATGTGTAGATATTCCTTTTACACTCAATTTGTTGATATTATTATCTCTTTTTCTCGATATTGAATTGTGTTTTATGCATGAATTTTAGGGGAGCTAATTATTATCATGAAATAACATGTTGTTTATATGTATAATTTTATTGTTACTCTATAATGCCACAAATATTTTGTCATTATTAAAAAAGGGAGATCGTTGAACTAAAGGAGATTCCAATCAATGGTTTGATAATATCAAAACCTAAATACTACTATTTATTTATTATTTTGATGATAAATAATATGAGAACAATATATAGTCATAAACTCTTAAATATACTCTATGAAAATTATAAAAGAAAAGATGAAGTTTGCATCTTACATATTGAAGATCAAGCCAATAACAAAAGAAGATCAAAGCTCATCAAGATTATTTCATAATTTGTATTATTAACTGTAAGCTCACTTTGGTAATTTGGTAACCTCAATAGCTCACAATGTATAAAAATTTCATCTTACTTTGTTGCTTGAGTATTTTGAATCACTAACAGGTGTTAAAATTTTTATTTTTAGGAGAAAAGCCTCTTAATCTTCAAACACTCTTTAGGGAATATTTTGTAAAGTGTTTAAATCATAAATGTATTTAGAGAACATATAGGTATCTTTCACACTTATTTATGTAACATCCCATCACCGATGGGAAGGGTAATTTGGTCATTTGGGACGGGTTAGGCGAGTGTAAATATATCTCGGCA
>JANIJH010000223.1:53091709-53108965 GCA_024520975.1 Erythroxylum areolatum | reverse complement strand
CTTTCCACACACAAAGTTTTTCATCAAAATCCTTCAGAGGGATTTCTTTGTTTTTCCTCATCCCACATCTCTACCACAACTGCTATATATTCTTCCACCCTAAGAAAAACTAGAAGCTGGTCATTTTGCACAGTAAATACTTGAGTTTTACATGGAGTTAGGGCTTGAAAATAGTTGAAGCTTTTGGAGTTTTCAACAAGTAAGTAATGAATAAATCTTTTAGAGTTGTGGATTCATGAAATAATTTGATGAATTACTGTTAGTTGCATGGATAATGGCATTTATGTATATATATATATTCATGAACACTGTGGATGAGATGAAAAAAATTTGGTTATAGTGTTATTTAGTTTTTGATGGATTTTTAGTAATCTGATGTTATGGAAATAGTTTTTAGAGTTGAAATAGCAATGGAATGGTGTATAGGATTAGTGTAGAAAATTAGATATGGAAAGGTGATATGTTCTTTGTTCTTCATTGTGCATGTTTATATATATATGAGTGTATACATGAGTTGATAAAAGCTTTAAAGATGATCAAGAAAATGGTTTTTGAGTTGAAGAGCAATTGTAAAATGATGGTTTGAGATGGGAATAAGTGTTTAAATGGAATTTGAGAGGAAGAATAGTGATTGAGAATGAAAGTTGAAAATGCAGAAAAGTAACAGAGCATGAATATGAATTTTTGGCTTTCGATGGTTTTTTATTAAGCTTGTATATTTTGGAGTGGTATGAATTTATGGTGAATGAGTTTAATGAAATGGAGTGGAAAAACTTGAAATAAAAATTTGAAGTGTTGGATTTTGGAAAATGGAAGTCATCTGGAAATTTTCTAATATGAAAATTTTCTAAGAATAGATCGTTAGAGAGTTGAATTTTCAATCTGAAACTTCATGAATTTTTTGTACTCATATAGAGAGATTTTGACAAAGTTGTCTCATGAAAGTTGTATATCTTCCTTTAAGCTTTCCACTGATATAAAGTTTGTAATTTTTAGACTTTTGGATCGAAAGTTATGGAGTTTGAAAGTGGAGTTTGTGGGTTCTATCATGGGTTGGAACAATCTGTAGTGTTTTTAGCATAACTTATAGAATATCAAACCAACTTGCGTGAAATGGGTTTCATTTGTAAGTTAAGACATAAAGGAATAATTGTTCAGAAGAAAGTTTGGCCTAAATCCTTCGTTTTCATTATCAAAATGATCGGGAAAAAGTGACCCGAAATTTTGATTTGGGAAAGGCTGGAGAAAAAAAATGGAAGAGAGGAAGAAGAAGTCGCAGGTCCACTGGAGTGTCACAGTCGTGCATGAGCACGATCGCGACTTCACAGGACCACCCCGAATATCGTGGTCGTGCATGTGCACAATTGTGACTTCCCTGTTTATCCAAGGGAGGTTATTTTCTGAACATACTTTGATATTTTTGTTATAACTTCTTCTCTAGACCTCCAAATGATCTGATTATTAAACCAATGGATTCCTATCACATTTTTCTATCTCTCTATAAAATTTTGTAGTATTATAAATTGAATTGAAAAAGATTGATCGAATCAAAATAAGGGTATCGGTTGGAAGAGCGTGAACTAGATATGTTACTGAACATGTTCTAGTATTTTGATGATATCTTGACCTGGAGGCTTCCAAATGAGATGATTTTTAATTTGGAGTAAACTAGAGATATAGGCATACAAATTGTCTCAAGAAGTAGAATTTTCATTCTTTCTCTAAGATATTGAATTTTTTGATGGAAGTTGTATATAGTACTCTATTTTTGAATGTGAACAACCCAATAATGTTTGAGGCATATCTTCCAAATTACTGAACCAAATTGAGTGATTTTGGTGTCAATGGAAAGATAAGACATAGAGGAACACTTTTCCAGAAGAGAGTATGATCAAATTACATCAGTTTCTCTTTCTAATTGAATATGAACAGTAGACCCGAAAGTGTGACTTGGAAGAAAATCTAAAGTGGTCAATGAAGTTATGTAATTGGTTTCACATTGCTTTTTATTGGTCCAAATTATAAGTATACATGGTATTAATGAGGGCTTTGATATTTAAATGATTTGTTCATAAGGATCTCAATAAAGTATGCCTGTCATTGAACATGTATTGTACATATTGTATAAGTACGTGTGCATTAAGGAATATTTGTACAATTGTGCAAAAGTGTGATATTTGTAAATGTGTTTTGTATGATATAGAAGAACTCATTGGACGCCAGTCGGACATTGCCGAACCATTCAGGCAATAGCATTTTGGAGCGTACTGTGAGTCAACCTAGATGATTTCCTAGGATTGATTTGTTTTGAATTTATTTGATTTGTTAAATTTTCCAAAAAAAAGAGAAATTACTGAACTGTTTGTGAATTGTTTCTAAATTCCGGACTTGAAGTCCAAGAAGTTTATTAGCTGGGCATGTATTGGATGTGTTTTGATGTGATATGAATTCCTGAATGACTTTGATTCTCAACGAAAGCTAAATACCAGACTTAGGTCCGATGAAAGTGAAAACTTTGTCTGAGCATTTGTAGAAAATTGTGATATATGACATATTCAGTATTTGATGCATTTTATAACATGCATGCTCAGATAAAGGCATTGTGACTAAAGTAGTCATTTTGAAGCGCTTTCACGTAGTGCATTGGTCCGTGATTTCTAATTTTGCACCTAGAGCTATACTCCGTGATTCTATTTGACTGAGCCCTATGGGCTAGTATTTGAATAAGTTTGTGATAGGCACTCGGCCACAACAATAAGAACGAATATGAGTCTCATGCATATAGCATTCATATAAGACTGAAATCCATGAATGATTTGCAAAGTTGTATTGAGTAATCCTATGTTGTGCCATGTTATGTGAGTTATGATATTTAGAATGAATATTTGTGCATATGTAATGTGTGCATGTGATCCGGTGAAATCATCAATGATGGTTTACTCATTAAGTTTGCAAAACTCATCAAAAATTGCAATGTGATTTTTCAAGCTTAAAGAGCACCCCGTTAGATAAACGGAAGTATACCTATGGCATGCAAGTAAAAGATAGAGGTCGGGATCAGTTGGCGTCTACATTAGTATTTCCTTTATTTTGTATCAAATTAAGCCTTCCGCAATTATTGTAACTTGTGTATTCGAATATTTCTGTTTTGAAATAAATTTCCAAATCGGAAATGTTTGTATATGGTTTTTACAATGTAATAAAATTTTGACAAGTATTTTGTATTTGTAACGGGCTAAATGGCTATTGAAATTTATGATGATTGTATTACTATGATAGAAAATGTTTATGAATTAAAGTGAACCCGATTTGGTTATCAATTTCCTCACTTTATGTTTGTGGTTAAAAAAACAAAATTATACTGAGTTTTGAATGATTGAGTGCTCTAGCATGCCACCTTCGCGGGGTACACACTCGGATATTACCCAGGATGTCGGGCACGTGTCTTGCAGAAATGGGTGCTACATCAACTCTGAGCCATTATCTGTTCTAATGACTTTAACAGAGGAGTCAAACTGATTCTGCACAAGTTTTAAGAAATTCTACAAAATTGTAATTGTCTGCGACTTATGCTACATTAGGTATTTCAAGTGGATCTAGTAAAATCATCAACAATGGTTAAAACATAGTGTGCACCAGATAAAGAAGCAGTTCGAAAAGGACCCTAGACATCGATATTTAACAACTGAAAAGCTGTATCACTTTGAATGGAACTTAAAGGAAAAGGAACTCTAGTTTGTTTAGCCATAGGACAAACATAACAAGTTTTATTGATAGATTTAGGAAGTACAATAGATAAATGAGAAAGGACACCCTCAGATGGATGACTTAGTATGCTGGGCCATACAGACAAATAAGTATGATCGTGTGAGTTACAAGAAAAAGAAGGAATAGATGCAGCTATGTTGACATATTGAGGATTAGTACAGAAAGAAAAAATTGTACTAGATTTGAAAGAATTGTTGTCTAGTATGTAGAGATTAGCTTTGACTGTCCCAACAATTAGAGCTTTTTTGCTGTGAAGGTCCTGTAAAACACAATGATTTGGATAATAAGTGAAAATAATGTGAGAATCAAAAGATAATTTTCGAACAAAAAGAAGGTTATAGGTAAAAGAAGACACATGAAGAACATTTTGAAGAGTTACACTCTAGTGTAGAATGACACTGCCAATATTTTCTATATTTCTAGTATGTTCATCAGGTAAATGCACCACACTCTTTAACTAGATGCACTTGTGTCAATTATCCAATAACTGCTTGAAATGTCAAGAACTGAGTAACAAATAGCAGTACCTACAAAGTCGCCAAAATAAATGGTATTCACATGATTAGCATCAGGATTACTGTCTGACTTTCCTTTTATAATCTTTATAAGCTCTTGGTGAATGACCTTTGTCATTAGGCATATCTAGAGGATTATCAACCAGATTAGCACATGCATTAACTCCAAGTTGTTGCCTTTGCTTCTTTTATTCCTTGAGCCAGTCTGGATAACCATGATTTTTGAAGCATATATCCTCAGTGTGTCCAAAATTATTGCAATAGGTACAGAATCTATCTCCCTTCTTTGCAGAATCTTTCTTGTTATAATTGTCTTTAGGTTTATTGCCAGCAGCATTAGCGTTACCCCTGGCTAACATAGCATTAGACACAACAACATCAATAAAATTCACTTGAACCTGTCTTTGCTTCTCCACACGAGCCACCATAGAATACACCTTATTAATGCTAGGAAAAGGATCTAGCACTAATATCTGACTCCTAATAGAGTAAGTAGCAATGGAATTAGCTCCTTGATTAATTGAAGCAATTTGCCTCTTCAACTCATAAACTTGAGGACCATTAGATTCACCATATTTCTCTTCCAATTCAAGCCATAACTCTCTAGCAGTAGGAGTATAAATGAATGCTTCAAATAAATCTTTAAACATGGAGCTTAAAATCCAAGAAATAACCATAGAGTCAGCATTACTCCAATCATCATAGTTCACAGACTCAACATAAGGTTCAAGACAAGTGCCATCAACAAAACAGAGTTTATTCTTAGCTTTCAATGCAATTCTCATAGTTCGACTCCAGATTCGGTAATTGTTAGCAGTTAAAGTATTAGTGACTAAACATACACCTGGATTATCAGATGATTGCAGCAACAATGGATCCTTTTTAGATCCAATAGTTTGTATAGTGTGAGTAACTGTATTTTCATCAACAACAACTGGATCTGTTCGATCTGCCATGGCTCAAAAGAAGAGAAGAACAAAAAAAAACTCAAGAAATCGATTAAAGACAAAGAGGGTGGGATCTCTGCTCTAATACCATGAACAAATAGCTACAAAGAATGATCACCATGAAAGCTCTAGAAGAGTTGTAAAGAAGAAGAAGGAAGAAAACGGTTACTGTACTTAAGAAGCTTTTGATTGATACTGAACTGATGAACGAAGAGATTACAAGAAAATGTTTTATATACAGGATAAATGGGCTAAGAGAAAAAACTAACTTTACAGTATCTATGACTAAAAATAAATAACAACTAGTAAATAGTCTTCGATTCCTATCTTTTTTCTTTCTTAACGATAAGAAGATGTAGAATTTGAGTTTCTTCAACAATGGAAGTGTAGACTTATATAGTAGACCTCTCGAGAGAAGAATAGATTGAGGTAAGAGAATTGCTCTGAAACCACTATATCTTGAAACCCAATTGAAGAAACGTCAATGAGATTATAGCATAACATTACGTTTGGTTGGACAAAAGATTTTTAATATAATGAAATGATTTATAATGAAATGAAATATAAATGAATGCAATATTAGAAAATTGTTGTTTGGGAGGGATGGAAGGATTCATAATATAATATAGTAAAATATTGTTTGAAAGAAGGGTTTATCGTGCAATATAGTAAAAAGTTGTTTATTATTTTACATTTCACTCTAAACTCCGCAAATCGGAGATTTCTTATATTTTTACTGTTTAGAATAAAATGAGATGTAATATGAAACTCTCATTTTTTTATCTAATTTTATTATATTTTATTATAAATTCTCCTTATAAACAATGAAATAATAAGACATTTTATTTTATTCTATTAATTAATCACCAACTAAACATAATCTAAGGGTGATCTGGTTATCCTCAAAAAACTTGGCTCTTTTTTACTTTCACCGCCTGAGAATATACTTTTTAACTTTGCACGACCCTGCAATTGCCTCGAAACAAAACTTCTTACTTGTAGTTCTTGCTCTTTTGCCCTATCTTAATTTACAAAGTTGTTTTTGTTATTGTTCTATTTGTGATAAAACATTAAAATTAGTGCATTTGAATCCTAAAATCTAACCGGAAATTGCTTTAAATTAAGAAGTTACACCATTACATTTGTAGCTGACGAGGTTCTTTTTGCAATGTTTTTTTATTAATTTACGCAGATTGAAACAAAATTTTCTTCAACTGATGAGGAAAAGAATACGAGTCACTCTGTCATGAATTCTGGATCCTGTTAGTTCAGCTACTTGGATAGTTCAGCTATTTGGAGAATATGAATATGATTCACGTTAATACCTCCCTACTTTTGGATGGTAGAGCAAATACTAGTAAAATGAACGGACGACCTTTCTCGTCTAATTGTGTCAAGAAATCACGATAAGATGCGGCCGATAAATAATCTCTTTTTCGGAGAAAAACATACCAGAAATGGTAAACCAATGCATACTCAAAGGACAGGGCCTATCAATTAGCGATCAGAATTTACTGTCTGATAAGCTTTTGATTTTTCATAAAATAGTACCCAACCAATAACCAATTTTGTTTGATTTGACGGGTACCTGAAATACTGCTCCCTCTTGTTACATTTCCATTATTGAAGCTCCGTCAGGGTTGGTCAAAGTTGTTTATTATAGCATGTTCTGGTAACTCTCTCAGCATCCGTAGCAGGAAGACGGATCCTCCTGGTCCGATCCATGATCGTTGTTAATCTCATGTCGAGATCTAATGGGATTAAATTAAATACGTTCAATGCAACTGCTGTGGCTCATCGACCCAAAAATGTTAACAATCTTGCCTACCAAAACCGTCGATTCCATTTAGTTACGGCACAATTAAGTTTAGGGTCTGTTATCTTAAACTAATCTATAAAATGATTTTTAACAAAATAAATTAATAATATTTTTTAACTCATTAATCTGATTTTAAGTACTGAAATAGTTAAAATTTTATTTTATTTCAATTACAAATACTCTCTATTTGTTTAATATTATTTTTATCTTTTTGCTTTATTTTTATAAATATAATGGCAAAATCCAATTATTAACTAGGAAGATGCCCATTTCAATTTCGAAGCTACATTAATATAGTGTCAGATATTATTATTAGTCATAGAACATACAAATATCGATCCTAAAAATGCAATTTTCTAATCATAACATCTTATTTTAGATTTTTCAATAGAAATCATTGTAATACGTAGTATAAGCTTTATTACGTATCCCGAGTATACATGAAAGGATTAAAAACGAATGTAATGCGGAATACTTAGATTTCGGTTCTATATTTGATTCCGATGCTGATTTCGAGCTCCAAACGTCTTCGAATCTCCTATGATCTTTAGTAGAAAGTGCTCATCGAGACGCGGGCTAGGTCTTTGTATAATTTTTTCAATATGTAAGCTCCTTTAATGAGTTAGGAATTCCTTATGCTTACGATTAATATGAACAACTGCAGGAGACTTTAACCTTTATAGAGCTTCTATATCGGACTTTCCTATTACAAAGTCAATATGGACCTGATCCACACTAATTGGGACTCATTTTCTACCCGGACTTCGACCCATTAATCTAGATAATTTATTGAGTCACTTTATTATCTTTCTCTGGATCAAATTGTGCAACATAACCGATAATTTATTTAAAAACCAAAAATGCAATTAATGTTATCCAACTCTATGAGACAAAGACAAAATTGCCCCTAAGGACAAAAAAGTCTAACAATCTCCGCTTTGGACAAGCATTAATTGCAATTGACTCTAGTTTAAAAATAGTTTAAAAACTCGGTTAAGCCACGATACTACATTAGTCGACTAAGTTTTAAAAACAAAATATTTTATTCAAAGATAATGAAAATCCATCATTCTATCCCGCAAGACTTTCAATACCAAAAAGTATCAGATATATGTGTCATGTGTAACACAGATCCAATACAATCACAAATACCTAATACCTCACTAACATGAATGAAAAAATGGAGTGTGGCAAACTACGATGATATGTTTATAATCTAAATTATATCATCTTCGCTTGTAGGTCTCGATTTCTCCAACTTTATGCTAAACTGCATTAGAGAAATTCTGTTTTCTCTCACCAAATGCTAAACTGCATTAGAGAAAACCTTTATGTTCTCCAACTGAATGCTAAACTACATTAGAGAACTTTATGGAATTAAAAATTTATATCCCTCTATGTCATGTCAAACTTTATAGATATCTATGCTAAACTGTATGCATCTAAATGACATAGGCACAAAGTCAATCTGTATATATGCCCAATGACCTTCAAATGCTGAAGATCGACACAAATCTTAAGACTTTCATAAGTATTATGACAATGTATGATGACATGTATTACTGAAGGTAAAAGATGATCATCTTTATCAATGAACCATCACATTATCATAATACTTTCAAATGTACAAATGTACATAGAGTAAACATAACAATCCCTCTAACTAACAATGTCTAAGGACATCAAAACACCTATACTGTATACTTGTGTCACAAACACAAGTGGGTGAAGTTCTTTAATTAAAGGATCGACTCACAGTTTCCCAGTCTTTAAATGCTCCAATCCTTAATGTCACCTTTTCATATCAATACCTTTATAACCAAATAATTGATCTTTAAATGCTATAATCCTGTGATATTTTTTTAATTGTTATTAAACAACACTGTAAGAAGAATACCACAATAAAACCAAATGGGTCTAGCTACTGAATGGACTGCAGACCACTCAGAAAGCAGCCCCATAGCATGCACTTTGCATGCCTAGTCAAGGAAGTTACCTGCGTCTCTTCGACACACTTTTACAACATTGTACCATCTACAAACTTGAACTATAACCTTAAGTG
Source organism: Erythroxylum areolatum (assembly GCA_024520975.1). NCBI lineage: Eukaryota > Viridiplantae > Streptophyta > Magnoliopsida > Malpighiales > Erythroxylaceae > Erythroxylum > Erythroxylum areolatum. The sequence continues at coordinate 53,099,854 of JANIJH010000223.1, read as the reverse complement.
GACTTTCAATCATCCAAGCACATAGCTAAAATTGAATCTAAATTCCCTATGAGATTTAATCTGTTGACTTTTCTATATGTTAACATATAATCCTTAATTCCTTCAAATATCTCAACATTCACTAGACTACATTTCAAAGGTTTATAACTGGATTACTCAGATATTGACCAAACAGTCAAACAATGAAAGCAATATCCTATCTAGTACATAGTCGAGCATACATCAGGCTATCCATCGTACTAGAATACGGAACATTCCTCATAATCTCTCTCTTTACTTTATTCTTTGGATACTATACCAAAGATTATTTCTCACTGTGAAAAACAAGTGTTACGACAGGTTTACTGTCAAACATATTAAACCTTTGTAACACATACTTAATGTATGCATTCTTTGAGAGGTCTAATAAGTGTTGAGAACTGTCCCGTTAAATCTGAATACCTAGGATAGAAGATGTTATACTATGATCCTTTATGTCAAGGTTCTTGAACAAAAGTTGCTTAACATCGTACAACATGGTCAGGTGATTTGATGTGAGCGAGCCTATAAACCGTTGAACTTTATCCTGAAATCCTTTAGGTCTAAAAAACTTTATTTACAACTGATAAGTTTGCAGTTTCTAATGCAAATCAACTAGCTCTCAGACCTTACTATACTTCATGGCTTGCATCTCGTCATTCATCACATCCCACCACACATCCGCATTGGGTCTAGAAACAACTTCTATAAAGTAACTGGATCCGTAATATGTCTAATAATATAATCCAGTATACCTGGCAGACTATGTAATCAGATGGGATAGCAGGTTGTCTCAATCTAGTAGATTTACTTAGCTGTATTAGATCTTGTACCCTCAAGAACCTCTTTGTGTACTGGTATGGGTTCCTATTCCTATACAGGTATGGTACAAAGATCTAGATCCACCAAATCTAACTGTAAGAGTAGTAGGTATGTGATAATTGTAGTATCTGCCCTGCTATCATCTGAAAGGTCAAGGGGCCCTCCATCATCATAAACATAGTATTTCAGAAACTTAGTTGTTTTTTTCCACTATTGGTCCTTCCTTCTCTATAGTAAAATATGTAGCCCTAAAGTGATTGAGATATTTTACTAAATAGCAATGAGAGGAACGAGCATGCAATCTTTCTTTATAAGGATAATCCTACCTCAGTAGGGCAATCCCTTACACAAATATGCGCAAGGATGAGTTTTTCAACTTTTACATAATTAGGTAGATTAGTCCTACTCTATATTGACTTATTTAAGTCCTTTAGGGTGCAGTTATGCCTTTCGGCAACACACCATTTTGCTCAGAACTATTCAGCATAGTGAACTAAGTCACTATTCTAACTTACTCCACATATCTGGCAAACGGACCTTTTAAAGTCCTGAAACATCATGTTTGCCATGATATTCTTCTCCACGGTCAAATCTGATTATCTTGATGAATTTTTCCAACTGGTTCTCATCCTTCAGTCTTTAAGCAAGAACACATGACTTTGATAGGAATAATCATTAAGAAATATCATAATACTTTCATAATTGCACAATGCAATTGTATAAGGTCTACCAAAATCTTTATGTATCAGACTCAACAAGTTATAACTATGAGTTGACCTCAATGTCCTTATTAGTCAACTTACCCTTGCAACAGTCAGCACATATTCCCAGATCATCTTAATCTAGAATTGAGAAATGCTTTTCTTGATCAATCTCTTAACTCTAGCTCCGAAAATGTGGCTTAAACTTTTATGCCACACTACATATGACTTCTTATTCATCAGATCCTTCATACCTTATTTAGCAAGATACAAAATAAGTATATATCTAATTCGGGGTAAGACACATTCTATGCAAACCATATGACAAGAAAGTTGTACCTTTATGTTTTGCATTAAACAACAACTGTAAGATAGAAGTATTAAATGCAAAATGTCAACCTTCAGTTTCTGAAATTGATCAAAAGATCACATATAAAATGTACTGTGTAAAAACCAAATGAACCTTATTATAAAGTTCAGTACATACATCCCCCATAGATATTGCTTCCACCTCTTTGTTGCTGTGAACCATCAGATCCTCCTTCCCATTATTTGGCTTTATTCTAGATATGAACTACTACATTGTGGAAGTATCTTGATCAGATGTTCCACTAAATAGCCACTTATACCTGATGCGACTATCGCAAATTAGATTCGTAATTGACAAGCTAAAGAGTAACTTGATAGTTATAGTCTTTCCTTTAAACCTTATACCACTGGTTTCTTTGTGTCCTTGGGACGTTTACCAGAATTGGTTTGACCAATGTCAGCATGTCGAGAAGATTTGAACTTTCTACTTTGAACTTAACAGGTTTCATCTTTGTCTTTCCTTAAACTGCTTCGAGGACTATAGGAGTAGCAAAACTTGAGTTTCTCCACCTCAACAACACAAAGGGATATCAAAGCATTGAAGTTTCAATATCTTTACCTACTGTGAAAATGAATTATTCTCGACATGTACTCCATTACTCCCCTTTTCCTCTGTATACTTTATAGAGCATAATACTTTCATCAAGACACTTGTCTCAACACCAGATGAGATTATGTACCTTTGGGAGACATTATCAAGAAACTCCTTCACTATGTCTGTGTCTAGAAGTCCACTAAATAGATGGTAAGGATTGAATTTCTTAATGGTCGTCAGATATAATATGTTAGACCGATCATAGGCTTTATAGTTTGCTTTATGAGCTGTCGAGCTCATGAATGTAAGTAGAGATGGCCTATCCGTTAGTATGGTCATATCAACCACAACTATCTCCATAACTTTCAAAACATCCTCCATCCAATTCTTTAAATTGAAACCGGATAGGGTTTCAATGGTGACACTAATTTTGTTGACTGAAATGGTGACTTCATGATAATACTCTTTAAATTAGCACAAATGTAGGACAACAACGATACTAAATCCATTGAATAGGATCTTTATTGAACATCCGATCACACATATTATGAAACACCTTTATGCTGAATACATAATATATGGAATTAGACTTCCACACATAAAAGCGATCAGAGTACAAACCATCAACTCTCATGACACTACCACCTTTGGGTGAATAGATCACTTGAGCATCAACTTTCCTCCATCTAATGCCTGTATGCACATTTCAAAATATTATGTAAGGTCAACACCTTTGAGCAGAATAACCAAACATAAAATCAGAAACATCCCCCAACATGCAAGCAGAACAATTCAAAATACTAACATGAAAGGTCGCGTTGGTGACTACATTCTCATCAGTACTCAAAAAGTCAGTAAACAAAAGGAATACATCTTTATGTTATCCTCACATTCTTTATGGGCATACCGTATGTGACAATGTATTATCAATAAATGCAAAAATCTGAATGCACAGTCTTATTGTCACACACTCGTACTGAAGACATTCTCAGAAAACTTCATTTGATACTTTCGTAAAAGAAAAATATCAGTAGAGTGACTATCGTGCATCACCGAATACTGAACCGACCTCCTGAGACACGACAACCTCATGTATCTCCCTTATGACAAGTTCATTGCACGAAAATTCACTCAAAAATGGCTTTAGAATGCCTCAATTCCTTTTCCGATTAATTATCATACAATCCCGAACACTGAATATGAGACCCGAGACCCGAGACACGAGAACCTCATGTATCTCCCTTATATGATGTCCGAAGCATGAAAATTTAATTGAAATCGGATCCAAAATACCTTAATTCCTTTTTTGGAGTTAAACTTTAATTTATTACTAATGTAATATATCCAGAAAAATGGAAAAAGTTACTTTATAAATTTCCCAGGCCCAGAAACTGGCCCAAAACACCCCGGGGCATCCTTATGGGAAATCTGAAATTTTTGTGTTTTGTTTTTTTTTGGCGAATTACTGTAGCAAGACCATACGGTTGACGTAGACGGCCATGTCAGTGCACTTGCGCATCGGCTATGCATGCATGACACGCGCGAGCGCCTACGCACGGGCACAACGTAGGGCGCGTGCGCAACACACGCACACCATGCACAAACACGTGCACACGCCGACACACATTCTCCATCAATGACACCACATGGATGCCTCGGATGGGCACGTGCCAGGCACGTGTACATGCGACTCGCGCCCCTCGCTGGTTGGAGCGGCGTGGCTCGCCGTGACGCACGCGCCAATAGTACATACACCCCCGCATGTACTATAGCACAGTCGTGCTTGCACCCTGTGGCTTCTGTCCCCTCTGACGCCAGAGGTGATTTTCAGCAACTCGGGACTCCGTTTTTCACTATATTCGGCCTGTTTTGACCCGTTTTTTATAGTCAACCTTACGTATACCACTTTTACGTAATTATATACGTAAAAAACCTGAAAAATGAATCAAAAACGAAGGAAAACCAAATGAAATTAAAAACTAAAAATCCTTCATTTCCGGCAATTCGATTATGTAACCGCTCTGATACCACATGTAATACAAAGTATAAGCTTTATTACATATCCCCGATTTACATGAAAGGATTAAAAAAGAAGGTAATACAGAATACCTAGATTTTGGTTTCATCTCTGATTTCGATGTCGATGCCGATTTTGAGCTCCAAACGTCTCCGAATCTCCATGGATTTTTAGTGGAAAATGTTCACCGAAATGCGAGCTAGGTCTTTCTATAGTTTTCTTAATACATAAGTTCTCCTAACGGGTCAGAGATTCCTTATGCTTACGATTGATATGAGCAACTGTAGGAGACCTTAATCTTTATATAGCTTCCATATCGGGTTTCCCCATCACAAGGCTGATATAGATCCGGTCCACATTAATTAGAACCCATTTTTATCCGAACTTTGACTCATTAATTTAGATCATTTATTAGATCACTTTATTATCTTTATCTTGATCAAATTGCGCAACTTAATCAATAATTTATTTAAAAACTAAAAATGTAATTAATATTGTCTAATTTTATGAGACAAAAACAAAATTGTGCCTGGGGAAAAAAAATGGTGTAACAATCATTCCATCAGGCGATGAAATAGTATGTGCTCCACCATCCAAGTAAAATGAGATGTACTTAACCGAGAAGAAATTTGAAAATGAAGAAGAAAAAAAGAGAAGTATCCAATAAATAATTAGTCGTTTTCTCTTTCTCGATGCATAACTTTATTTCCTGTGTTCGATAAGTACATAAGTTTTATGGACAAACACATCACACCCCATAGTTGAAATGTAGTGCCAATGCAAGTTTCCGTCAAAGTAACTATCAAGATTTGGAAGGAAAGCTGAATAGTGGGGATTGGTCAGATCATAGGCCGCTATTGAACGAGGAAGGAAGCTACCCTCCCATTACTGTAGTGCTCTCTTTACCTACGCTCAAAGTGGGCCACGCACCATAAACTGTTGCTTTTACGTGAAAGTTGAAACATTATCGGTACAGGTGTAGCAACTACTTAAAAGCCAGTTTTGTACAATTGGCTTAGCTTCCGTGGTAGTGCGTCTAATCTTCTCAGTCTAGTGTCAAGTTGATGATTGATTGTTTGGAATGGACACTTTTTGTTTTATAAATGATAATGTAGCGTTTTTATGATTAATTGAAGGCACACTATGTTAGGAGGATTAAGAGATTAAGTACAAATTTAAACTCTACCTTATTCAATACAATTTAAGTTCATAAAAATGGTAATTTTATTATGAGTTCGAGAAATTCAAAGATATTATTTTCTTCTTATATCACCAAAATTTGAGTTCATAAAGTTTGTAAATTATAATAAGTTTGAGAAATTAAAAAAATTAAAAAAACTTGCATATTCTTTGTTAAAATTCATAAAAATTGATTTAATGATCAAATTCTCTCCATGACTAAGCTACAATATTGTAGGTATAATATATACATTTATCCTAATATAAATTAACACTTATCAGTAATCACCTAATAATCAGTGGAGTGATCCACAAAGTTCATTAGAATTGAAGTATGTCAATTGACAAGCAAAATGTAAGTTACAAGGTTCCTCTTGTGTGACATGAACGTCCTATCCTGATGGAGACTTAAACCTCGAACCTCAACTCTGATTGATCTACGGTAACTTCTGCTTTCAAAAAAATTTTAAAATGAAAGAAAAAAAGGTTTGGGCAACTATACGACATAATTTTACACATAATCTCAAATGTTTGATCATGTCTTCCTTTCAACTAACGGAGCAGATATTCAAAGATTAGCCTGACAAACCTAGATAGAGATAAATAAAATTATAATTATTTCTTATTGCTTCTACCATACGGAAAAAGAAAAGCCTTATTTAAACGACCACTTATGGTCGAGGATTAAAATTCTGTTCTTGTGTATATATCGTAGAGCACAACCATCTTTTCATTGTTCAAAGAAGCACAATAATGCTTTAAGAACCCTTTAATCTCAAATTCTGATTTAAGAATCCTTTCTTTCCTCCCTTGTCATGGTCTTCAAACCTGTTAAAGAGATAGGAAAACCTTCAAGGAATTTCTGCCTAAAAGATCTGTTAAAGCTTTTAGTTGGATTCCACAAAATCTATCGGACGGCACGGAGTATCCACAAGCGTGCAGAAGATGATGTGACTAAATTAAAGAGCTGAGACCCATCAAAGAAAACTTCAGCTTTGCCATGTGTTCGTTCGATTCTTGTGCTAGGAAAACGCCAACCTCCAAAATAACTTTTACTTTGTCTGTTTCAGTCTTTTGTTAGCGAGTGCTTAGCCATGAAGTGATTATAAGATTCTTGTTTCTTTTGGTAATGAGAACTTTCAATTTGACAAAAACCTTGAAAACTAAGCGACTTGGTGTTTCTTTCTTTCGTGAAAAAAAGAAAATTGGACTTCACCGTTTGTTCTTTCTTTTCAAGTTGGTAAGGGATTTTTCTGGCTTAAGTAAGGTTACGGGTTCGAACCGTCTTCATGTATGCAGCCGTTTAAAACTTGGGACCAGAGTTTTGCCTCCCGCAAAGGATCTACTCTGCTCAAGCGGGGATTAGTCTGAAAGTAGATGACTTAAAGGCGCCTTTTCATAATTGGGACCCTCCTAAGACACCTCGTGAGCAACCAAAAACACAGAGGACACAACTGAACAGTAGCAAAGAACTTCAGCAAATCGATCTCTCCTAAACATTGCATATATACTAACTAATATGGCATTTAATGTGCTGTAGAAATTCTGCACTTGATTAAGGTTGGCCGAGACCCGAAAGGAATGTTTGCGTTGTAAAGCTGCGATTGTTTGTTTGTTGTAAAGTTGAGAAGTAATTAAATCATCAAGAATTGTTTGAGAAATAAACTATGTACTGATGTGGCAATTTTTCAATGCCATGCTTCTCTCCTGTAATTTCTTTATTAGGTCAGTGATAATACATTTTAGATTGTTTGAATCCATTCTTTTATATTTGCATATTTATCATTTGTATTTTAATCTTTTAGGACGACATACTTTTACACGATGCAAAGAGACAGTTGTGATTTTATTATGAGACAAAATGTTGAAGCAAAATATGCAGCAAGACTCCTAGTGAGAAAAAATAAATACAAGAAAACAAACAATTTTAATAAGTTTCAATTATTTTGAGTTACTACAATAGAAACTACAGTTGGCTACGAAAAAAAATTGTCAATAAAAGTGCCAAAATCATTGTTAATAGTAATTAGCGACGATTTATATTCGTCACCAAAAATTACATTAATGAAGTTGGGATTGAATTCAATTTACACTGTTTGGAACAAATCCAGTAATATTATAATTGAATTCAACTACACTGTTTGGAACAAATCCAATAAAATTATAATTGAATTCAATTATTTTATATGACACATTTACCCCTGACTAAAAAATAATATTATCTAAAATAAAAGTCGTTTTAGATAGAGTTTAATTATTCAACCCTATCACAACCTTTTCCTTTTTAATAACAATAACAATAATAATAATAATAATAATAATAATAATAATAATAAGGAAAAAATAATCATACTAATAACATAAATAATATTAATAATAATAAGGGTCATAGTAGTAATAATAATAATAATAATAATAATAACAACAACAACAACAACAACAACAACAACAACAGAAATAATAATCAAAATAAATGAAATATCCAAAAGGAATTTGTAGATAAT
>JANIJH010000223.1:53077276-53091609 GCA_024520975.1 Erythroxylum areolatum | reverse complement strand
AATTATTAAATCAAATATAAATTGAAGTTTATATATTTTGAAGATAATTTAATAATATATTAACAGAAATTATATTATAAAAAATAAAGATCACCTTTATCAAAATAAAAAAAAAAGTAAAGATCAACATTTTTATACGAATTGAAAATCAAAAGAAACAAAACCAAGTTTATATATTTTGGCTGGTGGGTTTGCTACTGTTCCTGGTGTAGCACAGACGGAGCCAGTAGTGCTTAGGTTGAATTCACGTGATTTTCAATGTGAATTCAACTCCTTAAGAACGTGGAAATTCAATTCATGGAAGAATTCAAATCATGCTATTTTTGCAGTTCCAAACAGATGAATTGAATTCAATCTCAAGATCAAATCATCACATTCCAAACAGGGTGTTAGTGTTTGTAGCTAAAAATTATTAACTACATTTTTGGAAACGTAACCAAATTATTTTAGCTACGTTTTTGGAAACATAGCTAAAAACGTGAATTCAACCCCTTAAGAACGTAGAAATTCAATTCATGGAAGAATTCAAATCATGTTATTTTTGCAGTTCCAAACAGATGAATTGAATTCAATCTCAAGATCAATTCATCACATTCCAAACAGGGTGTTAGTGTTTGTAGCTAAAAATTATTAACTACATTTTTGGAAACGTAACCAAATTATTTTAGCTACGTTTTTGGAAACATAGCTAAATATTTTTAGCTATGCTTCTAAAAACGTAGCCAAAAAGTTTTGCCTTTGTTTTTGAAAATATTTTGTAAAATATTGTCAAAATTTTAATATACATTTTAACGAAATATTATACCATGTTATGTCAAAATTATTTACGGGCTTTTGAATTCATATTATTGTATATAATATTTAGATTTTTTGTTGTCAATTTATTATAAAAATAATTGATAATTTAAAGCATTGTATATGAAAAGTAAAATATCATTAAATTATACTGATAAAAATATTCTTCATATACAAGATTTTAATTACAACTTTAACAATTTTTATAGACAAAATAATAAATACAGATATTAGTTTACAAATTATAAATGCTAAGATTATAAAAAAATTACAACATAATTCAGACGACTAGCTAGGTTTGTCCATGTTGATGAGAGCAATTTTATATCTCAGCCATTATATACAAATGATAAGTTATGATAATCATGAAAGCGACTTCAAGATCGGTAGAGTGCCATTAAATGTCCCATCAATTTGGGACTGCACCTATCACAAGATCGATAGAGTGCCATTGCTGTGATTGGGACTGTGCCCATCACAAGATCGATAGAATGTCATTGCTGCGTTTGGGACTGTACCCATCACTTTGATCCAATCCAGCACAAAAAAAATTTACCAAATAAATTCTCAAAGGTGCTAAGAAGCAGATCAGGATGGTTCATGCCATGTATCATTATCTTCTTTTCCCTAAAAAAAAAACTCTTTAACTAGGGAATAAACTTGAAGTCCCATCAACATATGATAACCAACTGTTAAAACCAAACCTTCATTAGGAACCCCACCAAGACCTTTCACAATCCTCCTATCATCCAAAGTAGAGAACATAGCAAAACCAATAGTAGAGTGTAATTACTGGAAGGTTCATTTGAATGTAATATCCTCTCTATGCATAGACAAGCCTAAAAAAATATTAGCACCAAAAAATGAACTCAAGGTAATAAATTCTTTAATGTAAAAGGAAACTACTACAACAATCTAGTAAAGAGAGGCATAAAAAGACCTCATAATACTCTTAACAATGCATAAAACAACTTTAAGCACTAGCTTCCTTTTAAGATATGTGGTTTCTCTTGTAAAAAATGACAGAAGAGCCAAGATAATTTTAAGAATTATCTTGGGGAAATCATGAATATAATTTTAAGAATTAAATTTTTGAAAGCATGATAAGAGATAAAATAATCAAATATGGAAAAGACGAGTGCCTCAACCAAGTGGCTAAGATATTGCCAAATAAGTTTTTGGGAGATTCTATCCTTTCTGCTACTTACATAATAAATCATTTATCATCTGTTAGACTATCCTGGAAAACCTCATATGAAATTCTTTTCGATAAACCGTCTTCTTATGAACACCTTAGGAGTTTTGGGTGTCTTTGTTTTGCTACAAATACTGAGAAATGAAAGTTTGATCCAAAGGCATATCGATGTGTTTTTATTAGATATAGTCATAGATAAAAGGCATATTAACTCCATGATATTCAAAACTATAAAGTTCTTGTTTCTAGAGATGTTCGATTTCAAAAATATTTTTCCTTATCATAAGTTACAAGAACTTGTAGAAAATACTCCTCTCTCTAAACTTTTTGATTCACATAAATCTGAAGTTATCAGTCCTTACATTCATTCCACTGATTTTTAGACACACAATAATTCTTTTACTCTTTTGGACTTACCTACATCAGTATAAAAACCACCCATGATAATACATAAGGAGTCATGTTTGAGGAAAAGTATCAGAGTTTGAAACCCACCCGCATAGTTGAATGATTTTGTTTTAAATAATGTACAATATGTTCCTTTGTCCACTACCTGTAAAAGCCTTACACCAAATGCATTCCCTTATCATAAATCACCTAAATTTTATACATTTTACATATCATTTTTAACTGTGATGTCTAATATTTAAGAGCCATATTCTTTTAATCAAGCTAGACTAAAATTGGAATGGATAAATGCGATGAATGTAGAGTTAAAAGCATTTGAGGACAACAAGACATAAGAGTTGACAGAGTTGCCGCTAGGAAAAGGGCTATTAGATCAAAGTGGGTATATAAAGTGAAAATGAAACTTGATGGCACAATTGATAGATAAAAAGTTAGGTTAGTCACTAAAAGGTATAATCAAATTGAAGGAATTGATTTTGTGGACAGCTTCTTGCTAGTTGCGAAGGTAGTTATAGTCTGAATGTTCTTGGTTGCTGTAGCAACTTACTCATGGCCACTTCATTAACTAGATATCAATATTGCTTTTATTCATGGATATATAGATGAAGCAGTGTACATGATGCCTCCTGAAGGATATGCTAAAACTAAAAAACATCAAGTTTGAGAGTTGCTTCGATCGTTATATGGCATGAAACAAGCATCACGTCAATTGAATCATGAGCTAACAACAAAATTGCATAATACTGGGTTCATTCAATCTTTGAATGATCACTGTTTGTTTATAAAGAAAACATAATCTTATTTCTTACTCTTAATTGTCTACGTTGATGATGTTCTTCTTATAGGCTCTTCATAATTGGAGATATAAAAGGTGAAGCAATTCTTTCATGAACAATTTACTATAAACAATCTGGGTTATGCTAAATGTTTTTTAGGATCGGAGATTCCTAGGACTATGGAAGGGAATTCTGTTAATCAAAGAAAATATTCTCTAGAGATTTTAGATAATATTGGTCTACTTGGTTCCAACTCTGCAACTCCATCATTACCAAAGGGGTATAAATTTAGTGTCGATAGTGGAGAATTGTTAACTGATCTAGAGCCATACAAACGCTTGGTGGATAGGTTATTGTATTTGTAATTTTCACTTCTAGATCTCTCTTACATAGTCAGTTTGTTTAAACTCTTTGATCATCATATTGGGATGTAGTTGTGCATGTATTGTGTTATCTCAAAGGTTCTCCTTCAAAGGGTTTATTTTTCTCTTCCAGAAACTCATTCGAGATTGAAGCTTTTTATGATACTAATTGGGCCTCGTGCATTGATACTAGACAATATTTAAATAGTTTTTTCATTTTTCTCAGTGGGTCCCCAATCTCATGAAAAACTAAGAAGCAAAATACCATTTCTTGTTCATCAGTGGAACTAGAATATAGAAGCATAGGCACTATCATTTGTGACTTGTAGTGGATTCTCTATCTCTTGAATGATTTCTATATTTCAATTCAGCTACCAATATCTTTATGGGTGACAACCAAGTTGCTATCCATATAACTTCAAATCATGTTTTTCATAAATGAACCTAGCACTTGGAAATTGATTGCCATCTTGTACGAGACAAATACAAATACGGGTTGATTATTCCATGTCATCTTCCTTCAAAGTTTCAAGTTGCAGATCTATTTACTAAAGGGTATGTTTGGTTGAAGGTTTATTAATGGAATGTAATATTATTCCATCATTTGAGATGAGGGTTTATAATGAAATAGAATGGAATAGGATAGAAGAGGAGGGTTTCATATTACATCTCATTCCATCCTAAACAGTAAAAATGAAAAACCTTCGATTTGAGGAGTTTATGATGGAATATAAAATGATAAACAAATTTACACTATATTAAATTATAAACCCTTCATCTAAATAACATTTCACTATATTAAATTATAAACCCTTCATCTAAATAACATTTCACTATATTACATTATGAACCCTGTCTTCCCTCCCAAATAACAATTTTCTAATATTACATACATTTACGTTCTATTCCATAATAAACCATTCCATTCTATTATATTCGATTAAAAACTTTACTTTCAACCAAACATAACCTAAATCTCTAGCAGTGCCTCTATTTAAGCAATTTCTTTATAAGTTGGCTTTACTTGATATTCATCAAGCTCTAACTTGGGGGGTTGAACGTTTTATACTAATATATTCAATATTTCCACATGTACAAAGAAAGTTTTTTGGTTGTTATTTTGTTAATTAGTTACTGAAATGATTTTGTATAAAGATGATGATGAATTACAGCTGCAGAGCATGAGTGAATGAAATAATCTTCTAATATCAACTTGTTCATACATTAAATATATATATATATATATATATATATATATATAACATTGTGTAGTATAATTTTACATAAATAGTTCATTTATAATACTCAATTTATTTTATATACATCTTTAATATAAGTTAGAATCATTCCAAAAATATAATTATACTAAAATTATCATTTTCAACTAAGATAATTCATTAATGACATGATCTGAAACATGATTTTATTTTACGTCGTATTTTATAATTTTTTTTAGTAGAGAATAACAAATACAAACACACTCATATTCTAGGTTATATATTTTATTATTTTTGTTACTTATTTTAGTGAGAAACACAGGTATAGATATGCTTGTATTTTAAGTTGTGTTATCTTTGAAACTCTTTTGTCATTTAACATGGCCTTTAAGTTGCCTATTTCTTCATCTTTGTTTTATAAAAAAGAACATGTTCTAGTACACAACCTTGTTCATCCAACACACTAAAAAAATGCTTATATTTCTTTAAAAACTGTTTAAAATTGTATGCTTGTGTATATGAGATATACAATAATCTTCTTGATAATATACTCCAAATTAGGTCAGGTTGTAGTCATGTCTAACATTTAGAAATATAGATCAAGTTGAAGAAATGTTTGAACATCTTAATAGTAATTGGCTTTGTTAACATGTCAATTGTATTCTTTAAAGTATGGTTCTTTTCCAATAAGATCTATCCAGATGCAATAAATTCTTTTATGTTATGAAACCTCACATTTTTTTTCCTCACATGATGCATATGATTCTTTTCCAAATAAATGATACTTTGAATATCACAATGCAATTGAATTTCATCTTGATTAGTGTCCATCTCCTTTGCTAACCATGTAAGACAAAATAGCAGCCTCAACTACTACCATGTGTTGTACTTTAATTGTAGACAATAAAATTATAGATTGAATTATTGATTTTTAACACATAGACCTCCTATAAGAGTAAAAAGATACACTTTAGTAGTTATCTTGTTATCTAAATTGCCTAAATAATATGAATTCACACATCCAACAAATGAAGGAATACTTTACCTATATTAAACATAACATCAAAATTTGTTGCACTTCTTAAGTAATTGAACATCTATTTGACTACTTCCTAATAATTCATTATGAACTTACTAATATGAATAATAATAAAATCCAAATTTGACCTGGTGCAAACCATTACATACATTAAATATCTAATGGTGAAAACATATGAAATCTTGGACATATCTTCAACCTCTACTTGAAAAACCTAAAAGGATTGGCCAATAGAGTACTCATCAATTTAACTTTGCTCATTCCACCTTCTTAATATAGCTGCATCAAAATAATTATAGCTTTTATCTTTTTAATTAGTCATTTGAATAATTTATTTTAGTAAGACCCAATTACTTCATCTCAAATTTCTTTTCCCAAAAAGATCTTTAGCTCATTCACACCATACCTATTGTTTGCAACAATCAACTTATCATTCACATACAGTAGAAAAATAAACAAAAAATCAATAAAATTCTTAATATACCAGCAATAATCACACTGACATTTCTTATGTTAGATCATACAAGAGCTAAACCTTTTATACTATTACTATGGAGACTACTTTAATCATAAAATGACTTCCTTAGTTTATATATCAAGTGTTACTCAACATGATAAATTAAATCCTTCAAATTGCTGCATGTAAATCCACTCCTTCATGTCACCATAAAAAATGATTTTCATAGATATATATATACCAACGATCATTATCCTAATGAAAGTGTGTATGACCACAAAAGAGAAAAGCTTATCACAATCAATCTCCTTTTATTGTACATATCTTTTTCATAATAGGCGAATCTTGAAATTTTTTTCTTCTTTTTGTAATATTGTTGGCTTCAGTATGCATATTCACTTGCATCCTATAGGCTTTGAGGAGCTTCACTAGTTCCCTTGTCTGGTTCATATGCAAAGACTCATGTCTCCATTGTAGCTCCTATAATCGATCTTTATCTTGACTAACTATAGTCTCTTAAAAGGTAATTAGATCCTCATTACTAATAATAAGTATGAAAGATACTAAGTCTTCACAACTATATCTATTTAGAAGTCTAATTATGTTTCTCATTCTATCTATGATTTTACTATAATACTACTCTCTACCTAACATAGTTCTTCTATCTACTAAACCAAAATTTCCAGTATCTCTAACATCTACTTCAAAACTTTTCAATTCCACTTATATAACCTTTAAACTAGTACTGGTCTTTATTGATTTGGCATATCATATCAATACATTTTCTTCAACATATATTACTTATTAAACACTCTATCCCCACTATTTAACCATCTTCTTTGATACAGAGTCTTAAGACTTATTTCTCTTAACATAGTTTGCGCAACTAATAAAGATATACTTTTTTTTTAAGGAACCCTACATTTATTCTTAACAACTTGAACTTTTTAGTTATAGATCACTTCATTGTCTTTGAAACATCATTCTACTTTAGAGTTTTACAAATTGTGTAATGCATCTAAATGCCATATCCTCATAAAATTTTTGAAAATGTGTTTGCATGCTTAATTTTGTTTTATGATCTCAAGTACTTGGTCTTTTTGTTTATCCAATTCTTTGCCTCTACCTTTCACGCCTTAATCTTTGTAAAGACCTCATATTTATAATTTATAAAGTATACTTAGAATTTTCTCATAAAAATTATTGATGAAGGTAAAAAATCTACTTAACAATAACTCTTTAGTAAGATCATATTCATATAATTTAAAATTCATTCAATTTTATACTTTCATGTCTTAAATGTCTCCTTAAACTATTTATTAAGCACGTAAAACTTTTGTAAGTTTAACTTACAATGTTTGACACCCTTTAATGAGTTTTTCTTATGAAATTTTATTGATTCTCACTCACCAAGATGGTTCAATCATAGGTGCCAACAATGTAGTAATATCTTCCTCTGATTCTACTGAAGCTACTTGTCCATCTAACAATTGTATTCCACATTAGTCTATTGTTTTTCTTGTCAATTATGGCTATTATACCATTCACTGCACCCTTAACCACTCTAATATTGTCTTTATTAATTTTATAGACAAACCCATTCCCATGTAAGTTACGAAAAAAAAAAAGATCAAATTCTCCATCAATCTAGTACTTTCCTAATATAATGTAATGTCCTAACAACACCATTAAATATCTTGTTATTATCATGTCATATTAGGATAATTTCACACGCTTTACATCTCTTAATTAGATAGAGCCAAAGCTGTCGAACGTGTGACATAAACTAAATTCTCTTTTGGTGTCATATGATCTAAGCATCCTGAATCTAGAATTTTTGAATCCTTCAATATAGACCATATTTATATTATTGCAATCTAAATATCTATTCTACACTATTTTAACACACCTTGATGAATCATCAGTCTTCCTTTCATCTACTTCTTAATTATTTGGGATGTCCTTCCTAATATGCACAATTTGCTCACATTTATTGTACTAGACTGTCTTTTTACCCTTAAGTTTACATTTATAAATCCTCTAAGATAAGTCATTTCTGCTTTCTCCTACCATCTTGATCTCCACTTATACAGAGCCTTTCATCCTGAGAGCTTTCACTAGTATCTTATCTTTGTTGGCCATAAGCCAATAACACAATAGTTATGTCTTCAACACCAATTATCTCCTCTTTGATGTGAGAATGATCATCTGACACTTGGAAGCACAACTCTAACACGAGCTAGAGTCCTTTCAAAATATAATTATGCTAAAAGCACAATTTTTAAATAAAATAGTTCATCACAGACAAGGTTTGAGATATGATCATGTTTTACTTTTTTCTTTTAATAAGAAACATGAGCACATACACACTCATGTTTTAAGTCATTGGCTCCACTACTTCTCTACAACTTTTTTTAATGAGGAACATAGACACAAACGCATATTTCAATTCATGTTCTCTTTAAAGTCCCTCTGTCATTCAACTTGCCCTTTAATTCACCTATTTTCTTACCTGTGTTTTTGCCTTTAATTTCTAAAGAACATGCCTTAATACATGATCGTGTTCAAACCAAGTTCATCCAATACACTCCTAAAAATGTATATATTCTGCTATGAGCTTTCTAATTCATACCCACACCAAAAAAAAAAAAAATTCATATAACCAACCAATAAAATATATGTAGGGTGATACAACATGCATATACATAAAGTGATACAATATTTACATACATAGAATAAAACGAATTTGAAAAGTATATATACTAGAATCGATTTTGTTAGGGACTTATAATCATTATCTTTCAAGTAATTATCAAATAAGACAACAAATGCACTCAATAATTCGTCAATAATTTGAATAAAAAATTTGATCTAATGAAAATAATTTTTTAAGTTTGGCATGTCTCCGCCTGTTATTATAATCAACAGGTAAAAGAACAAGTGTATATTTAATATGCGTGGCAATTGCAATTCAAGATTTCATCGCCCTGTTCGAATGCATTTTTGCTCTTTACATCTGACAGACAAAAAGTTATTCACCAAAAGAAACATATGTGGCTACCATAACTCCAACAGGTCAATTTTAGAGAGTACACTATTCTTTTAGCTACGGCTGGTTCCCCGTAGGATTCAAATTTTTATCCAACTAATAATGGAACTTAAACACATTTCCAATGTATTAGTATTCAAGCACAATACTTACACCTTTATTCAAAACATGACATTGCGGCTTCCTAAACCCCAAACGTTTTATGTGAGACCAAACTTTGAGCCATTTTCAAACATGTATTACCTGTATAATATGGCAATTGGCAATTGATGCGCATGCCACGTTGTATATTCCAAATTGGCTTAATCATTGATGTCCATAATTAATTAATTATTCATTAAATACTTGGAAATTGTTCCCACAATCACCACTGGGAATTTTATTTAATACATTTAAGCAAGTCACAGTAGATAATCTAGAATATTAAGTACAGCTTTGAGTAGCTCACGAGCTATTCAATCATATTCCTAATATACTAACTAATTAATGGGGTTAAGTGTTGAAAAAATGAAATGAGAAGAAGAAAGGCGTGCATATGGGAAGCAAAAGTCGACATTTGGCATACAGGGAAGAGCAAAACCTTGGTGTATGTTCTTTTACCACCACTTAAATCCTAAAGATAAATAGATAAGTTTCTGGTTCTAGTATCAGATTGTTTACCATTAGCTAAGTTACTTTCAAAGCATCAAATTGATCGAAACGTCGTACTGTCAACCTTTATCAACATTTCGCTTCGATAGAAAACGCTAAGAAACAGGTATTCCCAACCCTTGATTAAACCCTTGTCGCAGAGCAGCTCATTATTAAGCACGCAACAGTCTTTTCTGATAAGACACTAAACAAACTATTAAATACTCCTAACCCAAAAATAAAGAAGCCGAATTCCTACAGGGTTGTAAATACACACTATTAGAGCAGCTAAAACGTGGGACCTAATATTTCATCAGTAACATAGTAGTGGCTCTGTTGAACATTATTTTATCGTATGGTCAACTTTGTTGAGAAAGTTGCCATAACTACAGTCCTCAAGAGACTCTTGTGAAGGGAAAGAAACGACAGAAAGAGCCATTAATTAAAGGGAGGGTCAAGACCTTATCTTTTACTCAATTGAAAATTCAGTTAGGTTTTTGCATCTTTTGACGGAGTAGAATTGGTCCCAGCTGAGAAAAGAGTACCGAAAGGAAAAACAAGAAAATATATATAATACAGTGAACTTGGAATATTCTATTTTCAATGGTAGTGGCTAACGTTAGAGAGAGTCACTGTACCATAAAAGCAGCCAATTTAAGATCAGAAACAATAATGTGCGACAGTGTAAGACAGAGAGAGAAGATGCCGACAGTGGTAAGCACATAGGCATCAAGTGTAACGAAAAAGATGGGAAACCAAAGTCATTGCTTAGGAGAAAGAGTGGAGTTGCAGGAATTACATGAGCAGGCGCACAAACGCAAAAAGGCCTCGAGTAAAGACTAAAGAGATAGAATCTGACAGGTTTAAGAGGACAATTACTGTGCTGTGGACCTACGACCATTTCCTTGCACTGCCCCTTTTTGTGACCCCCACAAGGAAAAGGAGCCACCTTCTTTCCCCTCTCACTGATTATCTTTGTGTTAAAACCTTAAACCCTAGTTCAGGGTTTCTGTTATTGGGATCCAACAACCCCATACTAAGCCAAGCTTAGTATTAGGCTTAAGGTTGCTGGAAGATTCCAAACAAAGCAAACGTCAAATCCTAACCCTTCTGCGCTAGCTGGTCATCTCTTCAGTAAACACATGTCCTTTAGCGGTTTCTTATGAGGTTAAAGGAGATCGGATCGGAGAGGTTGGAGATAACACCAAACAAGCCCCAAAGTGGGGATGAGAGGCAATAATTAGGAGCTGGACCAGTGTGCAGGCTACGGGAGAGAACTAACATGACCTTGTCGGTTGTTCTGCAAGAGTACCTTCTTCTGTAGGAGTGTCGTCAGTGTCTTTGTGACTATTCAATGTTTATTCGTACAAAGCCCACAAAACCAAACACACCTGTTCCTTTGATTGCATTCTATGGCATTGGATGGGATATAGGAAGCAATCCTCCATCTCACTTTTCTGCTAAGATTAAGCCTTAAAGTCTCAACCCTAATTGCTATGTTTACATCGACTGCAGATATGGGCCTTGTGGTATTTACAGCTTTTTAACATCAAATCTACAGTGCAGTTGATCAAATTATCAAGGTAAGTCATAGGCTCATAGCTAGTTAAATCTAGCAGGGGTCCACGAAGCTTTCATTTTGAAACTTGGGATTTCAAGATCTTTCTGTTCATTTAATTTTTCTTAAATAAAGTCCTGGGCTCCTCCTGGTATTAATCTCCTCTAGGTCATCTAATCATTTGCCCATGTACTGCTCAATCACTTGCTTATCTCTACAGGCATAAGGCTGAGATTAGTGACATGGATTGTTGGCTTTTGCACCCATATACGTCAAGATCAATGCTATAGTTAAGAGAGTACCCTTCAGAGTGACCGAGTGATTAGCTCTTTGATCAAGCTTGTTGTTTGATAAGATGGCCTGAATTAGGGCTAAGAAGATCACACGCGGGAACTTATAGTTTCTCTGTTGAAATCAAGGAAAACGACGGCAATGATGCAGTAGAAAGAAGGTTTGGTAGATTCAAGACTTTAGATAAATACTGAATCCAGTTTCATGGCACTGAGAGGCCAAGATAAAGCAGGTATGCCAGGCTCTTTGTTCTACAATCCAATGAATAGAGATTCCCCCTCCAAAGTCCCTTCTGCATCTATAGTTCCAGGTTTATCAGAAAGAAGAAAAGATCATCAAAGTGCTACAACTCAAATCCTTGACCAACAAGGTCATATTCTTCATCAATCTCAGAAGACAACAAGAGATACTGACCAATCCACAGATCCAATACCTGTACCAGAGTCAGCTACAACTGTTACCACAAGTGCAATCAACGCAGACCCGACTCCAAGTAGATCGATTTCAAGATCTCCGCCACCAACATTGACGACACCAGCGATTAGTTATCGCGAATGTTTAAAGAACCACGCTGCAACTATGGGAGGACATGTCGTGGATGGATGTGGAGAATTTATGGCCAGTGGTGAGGAGGGCAAACCTGAATCTTTGAGATGCGCAGCTTGCGGATGCCATAGGAATTTTCACAGAAAAGAGATTGATGGAGCGCCAAACTATTTAGCTAATTCTCACCATAAAAATAATAGCCAAATAACTGCCCTACCTCACCATCATCTTCATCATCAGCAAGTCAGCACTTCACTCCCTCAACCTCAAACTTCTTTTCACCAGCATCTAAGACAATATCTTGGAACAACTCCGACTGCACCAATAATGATGACCTTCGGAGGAGCTGCAGCGGAGTCATCAAGTGAAGATCTCGACATATTCCAGTCGAACTTGCAAGTGCAAGCATCAATCCATCCGTCTTCATCGTCAAAGAAGAGGTTCAGAACGAAATTCAGTCAAGAACAGAAGGAAAAAATGATGGAATTTGCAGAGAAATTGGAGTGGAAGATCCAGAAACAGAATGAAAATGAGGTGCAACAGTTTTGCTCTCAATTGGGTGTTAAAAGAAAAGTTTTCAAGGTTTGGATGCACAACAACAAGCAGGCAATGAAGAAGAAGCAACTTGAAGAAATTTGAACCCTTGTAAGGCACTGTTCATAGGTTGGAAGGCATATTAAGTCAAGAATTAGACTACAATCTGCATAACCAAGACAACTAGAAATTTCTCACTCATCAATTTCTATCAAAGTCCACTAGTTTTAATATCCTACATACATTGTAATGCAGTCTTCTAAACCATTCATAGTCATCAAAATCCCATGAATTTGTCATTTTTTAAAGTGAAGCATGCTTGATCTCTCAGTTTTTCTGTTCCATTCTTGATACAAATATGACAACAAAATAGGAAATTGAGAAAGATACTCTCTCCTTTTTTCTTACGAAAAGTAAAGAAAGTTTTAATCTTAGACTTCCCACTTATGTGTCGTATATTTATTATTTCTTTCACATTCTTCTTATAATTTTCAATTTTCTAAATATGGCCCTCTCAATCAATGATGGCATTTTAGATTCCTTGAACTTAACCACAATGTCATTTTAATTCCCAGTAAAACAAAGCCGGAGCAAACGGGATGTAATTAAAGCATGATAGTGAAATATCAGGCGCCACCACCTCTACACATGCCTTTTCCTGTTCCTTGGTTTGGAGGGTTTGCAATTAGGAAGTTATACTCAATGTTTCTTCATGTGGCTCATGATTTTGATGGCGGAAAATGATTGTTTGGTATGATATTTACAAGAAGACAAATAAAGATTGTATGTTCTCTAGCTCAAAGTTAACTTGCCATTACCTATGGCTTCATATGGACTTCAATTTCGAGTTCCAAGTTCATTCCTGGTTACTTTGCAAATCAAAAGACAGACTTGATCAGATGGGTATCTTAAAATCTGATTAAGTGATTCGGGGCCTAACACGTCCTTTCTGAAAAGCAACCAATGATCGAAACATACCAATCATAGAAATATTTTATACAGTTACTTTAATTTAAAGCACATAACTGACCCTCCGTTTTCACTTTCAAGTTCTGAGACATGAAAAAACAACTGAGGGGGCGTTTGGTTTGAGAGTTTGGGAATGAAGGAATGGAATAATTATAAAAATTAGTGTTTACTTTGGGGTTTTCAATTCTAAGGGAATGAATTTATTCCATTAAGTTTGGGAATCTACTAAACCCTCCAAATAGGGTGGGTATCAAGTTTTCATTCCAATATAGTGGTTACTATTTATACCCCTCCCCTACATAAGCAATTTTTATTCTTAATTATATTACTCATCACTCATCATCATCATCATCTTCATTATTATTATTATTATTATTATTATTATTATTATTATTATTAATTATGATTATTATTATTATTATTATTTATTATAAATTTTAAACTTCTTAATAATAATAATAATAATATTATTATTATTATTAATTATTAATTATTGTTCTTATTATT
>JANIJH010000223.1:53050390-53067319 GCA_024520975.1 Erythroxylum areolatum | reverse complement strand
CACTAA
Source organism: Erythroxylum areolatum (assembly GCA_024520975.1). Classification (NCBI taxonomy): domain Eukaryota; kingdom Viridiplantae; phylum Streptophyta; class Magnoliopsida; order Malpighiales; family Erythroxylaceae; genus Erythroxylum; species Erythroxylum areolatum. The sequence goes on along the minus strand of JANIJH010000223.1, from coordinate 53,067,313 downwards.
TCCGAACTTCAAGTCAGAAATTGAAAGTCTTAGGGGCTAAATTGAAATTTCATTTCTTCATATGATTTGTAGGCCCATGACTCAATTTTATTTTGCCTTAAGAATCACTTCAATCGGATCTCCACAGATCCCGAATTTCGCAAAAGACTGAACTATGTTCAGAAAATTATCTAACTCGCTTTGATTAAATTTATCATCCTTAATTTAATCTCATAAAAATACAAATTTCCCCTGAGAATGTAGCTAATTGTCTTAGAAATCTAACGCTTCAAAAATCATATCAATCGGATGTCGGACAGAGAAATTATAAGCAAAGGATTGAAATAGGGACATAATAAGAAATAAGCATAGAGTCATGTATATATGTATAAACACATATATATATCCGAATTTTTTTAAAAATCATATCTCTTGATCCCGAACTCCAAATTTGACAAATTTGGTATCAAAAGATAGCCCAAAGGAAGCTCTACAACTTCCATTAAGGACAGAAAAATCAATTTGTCCTCTAAGGGAGTCAAAAATATACTCAAAGTTTCTGTCCTAATCATCTCTTCCTAAACAACGCCCAAATTTTAGTCGATCATAACTCCTAGCCCCGATATCGAAAAATTGCATACTTTATGGTGATAAATAGCTGGGAAAATAAGCTACAACTTTTATGTAGACCATTTTCTCCAATTCAGACCACATCAATCCGGCGATTTTTCTCAAAGCACAGCATACACAAACCTACACTTAAGAACATTTACAAAAGCAAAGTCAAATAACCTTAACTTTGATTGATCATAACTTTTACTCCCGATATTGAAAAATATCAAACTTTATGGCGACAAAAAGCTCTCAACAGGAGCTACAAGTTTCATGAAGATCATTTTCTTAAATTTTGCCTAAATTAAAAAGTCAACTCTCAAGTCAAACTTTCTATATCTAAAAGTCAACTATCTTAATTCTTCAAATTTTCACACTTTTTCTCTTTATTTATTGATTTCCCACTTCCAATTCAATCCACTAAGTCACTTTAACTTTCATAACCATATAAATCTATTCAAATCCCAAAATTATCAAAATCCATCAATTCTTTCCTCACCACTTTCCTTTAAGTATAAATACATTTATACCTAAACATATACATAATAACACTCATTTCTTTTTACTTATTATTTCTAAATTCTACTTAAAAATCAGGGTCTAACAGTTGTAGCTAAAAGAATCAACATAGTTCGGTTTTGGAAAAACCTCCAGGTGCAACTACTCTTCTCTTCTTTCTCTAAAACACAGGTTTCTTGCTTCATCACCGAAGCTGCAAGCTTTTTCACTCTTCTTCCTACTGATTTATTCATTTTACTCCATTTCTAACTTATATTTTCTACATTTCCACTCTCATTCCAACTCACCTTACTCTAAAACAACTCAAAATGCAAGATTAAGTACAAATACCAAAACCAGAAAATTTTCACCACTATTCATCATCTTCAACATTTGTTTACCACATTTTCTGCACTTATCACTTTACTACTTTCTCAGTTTATTCATTCTATACATAACCGAAACTACCCTTACATTCACTTCCATATCATCTCAACTCATTCTCAAACCGATTTGTTTTTCATAAAATCAATCATAAACTTATCAATTTTTTTCCAGATTTTTCTTAAGCAGATTTTGGGTCTGATTTGCATGACTATTTTGACCTCGACAATGGGGTTTTTAGGCAACATATTCTACTAATCAAATGTTCCTCAATGTCTTGAAAGTCTATGATACCAATATCAAGCATTTTAGTTCAGTATCCTGCAAGTTATAATCAAAATTCCACAGACTATTTTCATATCTCGATAGAACACCAATTTTAACTTCAAGCCAAATTTCTAAACTCTTAAGGACATATTTCGAATTCGATTCTTTCATGAAAAATATAGTTTTATGTCTCTAGTTTACTCTAAATCAAACTCCATCCAATTTGGATACTCACAGATCACGTTATGCCCTAAATATAGATGTATGTTTAGTAAAATACTGCATATAACATATTCTAATGACTATAACCCTACATCTTGGTAATCATATCATCGAATTTGCTTCTTCTTTCACCACCCACATATACATCAACACCATTTACGCATGCAGCAATCCACAAGTATGAAAATATACACCATTAACGTATGCATCCATTTAAAACATTAAAACATGCATAAAACTTACTTGTCTTAGAGCAAATAATGGGTTTTGGTGATGGCAAAGCAAGAAGGAAGATTATTTTCGGTGAAACCAAAGAAAGGAGTTGCATTCCTAAAGCCTAGGTGTTTCATTAGTATTTTAACACATGTCTCCATTGCAGGTCTTCCACTTGTCCACTAGATAAGCCATCATTTGTCTTTTAGCTATAGGTCCACATGTCACACATGATTTCATCTATTTGTCACTCCATAATTTGTCCATTTGTCAATTAATTTCTAATACAATTGTCATTCTTCTATTTGTCTCTTATTTCAATATTTTTCCTATTCTAAGACACCTCAAATTTTCAATAAATTTTCTAAAATTCATCAAAATTCTATAATAATAATAATAATAATAATAATAATAATAATAATAATAATAATAATAATAATAAGCTCCAAATAAATTCTCAACACATAAAAATCCAAAATTCTCATTTTAATCACATTTAAAAACCAATTATACCCGAAATTGTGAATGCATGCATGTACAAATATTTGTATGTGTCAAAAAAAAGATACGTATTCACTTATAAGTCATCATCATCATCATCACCCAGTCTGAAATCTCGCAATGAAGCAGGGTCTGGGGAGGTCCGATAGTATGCAGCCTTACCCCTACATAATAGAGAGGCTGTTTCCGGTGAACCCTTATGCAAATGAGACAATATATGAATGATGCAGGTAACAGAAACAATTCATAAAACGTAAAATAAATGAAAATACAAGTAAAGGAGAAATAAAAGCGCTAAATAGAAATAATAATAAAAATACCCAAATATCAAGATATATATAAAATAAATGCAAACAACAGTAATAGTACTAATCACAAATAATAATAAAAAATAAAATTAATAAGAATAATAATAAATAAATAAATAAAGCAAATACAAAAAGTCAATAAAGAGATAAATAATAATAGAATAGTAATACAATAGACCGAAGGAAAGTAATACCAGGGTTCCACCCGAAGGGTACTCAGTCCTGAGTTACTGTTACAACTAAAAAAGGAAGAGAAACTTGGACAATTGATCGAGCAGGGGCCCGTTAGAAACATTGACTAAAACGAAAACAAGTATAGCATTATTTTCAACCATTTTCAGAATCTCAGAATCTTTGAAGAAAGCTTAACGAGTGAGATGTATGCCAAAGAAACCAAAAGCAAGCATTACTACAACTGAACAAATATAGGCAATCAACAAATTCAAAAAATATGGAGATTTTTTTTAATGGCTTCATGAAGAGGGGGAAAAAACACAAACTTTGCTACCGAAATCCAAACTTTAGAACTCAAAACCAACCTTAGAGACGAAAGTAACAAATGAGGACTACCCGGTAACAAACGACAGAAACAAATGATAGGATCATGATATTATCAGAAAGTAGAGAATAAAGAGAATAAAGGTGGTTACTTTGTTGTTGATTCTGAATATTAGATCTTAGAAGTATACAGATTAGGGCTCTTGAGTATCCTAAGCGAACAACCTTGAAACCCAGAAGAAGAAGAGCAAGATACGAAGAGATTACGAGATGATCAGAAACACAACCCAAAAAGCAGAGGAATAAAGAGAAATGTTGTAAACTTCACAAAGAAATAGAAGGTGAACACCAAAAAGTTCAAAGCGTTACCTTAAAAATCTTAACATTACCACACATTTTCCTCTTATTCCTTCCTTCCACGAATGGAAAACAGAGAAACAGAAAAGAGAATATAAAAAAGGCATTAAATCAATCAAACTTTCAAAACACATAAGGATCTGAACCCTAAAGGATCCCAAAAGACAAAGCTTTCATGATAAAGTTGTTTTCTTAAAACCCCTCTTCCAGAGAACAATAATCCACCACCACTTCTCACAACGCCAGAACAAAAGTATTAAAAATAAGAAATGACTACCAAATTCAAAACTAGATCCAAACAATAAAAATAGAACAACTAGGAGCTCCAACACTAAGAAGGCAATGACCTTAATGAAATCTTCAGGAGGGACGTCGGGAGGGTAGAAACAACCAATATCATGATTGTATATAAACAATATCATCACCCCTAAATCATTATACCTAAAGTAAAGAAGCAAGACTAACCTGTAGATGTGAAAACGAAGCAGGATATTTCCTAATCTCTTCAAATTAGTTACGTGGGAGTTAATTGAAAAGCTGAAAGTGTTTCACCTGAATAATGTCACCAACATTAACAATGTAAGCATCTGGGTTTGGCTTGACTCGAACCCACTCTGCATCTGTTTTACGCTTCACTTCTAGTCCTCCAACATCAACATCGCCTCTCTGACATCTCATCAGCATTTCCTCTCACGCCGTTTGCTGTCTCCCTTCGTCTCTCCACTTGGCGTTTCGTGACATGTCCCTCTAGTTCCCTCGCCAATCCCTCTCTTGTTCTCTCGCCAAAATTCCTTACGAACTTATAAGTGAATACTTAAATATGCAAAGCATATCATGCATTGCTAATTCTTCAATATTCTAACCCCTAATGTGGGGTGTTACACCAGTTATTACAAATGTTTTTCTAAACATTGAGCTTACACTAAATTCGCCGTACTCATTTACACCGCAATGTCACTTAGGTCTATTTAAACAACACTTAACCTTTTCATATAATCGTTGACTAATAAAACCTTATTCTCGAATGCTTCACGACCCTTGCAATGTTTAACTCTTACACTTGAGTAAGAATGTTACAAAAGTATTAAATAATCATAGGCAACAATAAATACTCAAGAGTTCTAGTAAAGACCAACCTTTATGATTTTCCCAAAAGTATATAAAGGAATGAATTCTCTTAATATGTTCCCTTCCCATCTTTCTCTATTACGTGACCAGGCTCAAATAAGCTATCTATAGGCACCTCTAGCTTTACAATTCAGAATCCTAAATAAACTAAAATAACTAGATCACCTTTATCCTTATTAGATTACGTCACACCAATAAATTGGATTACATTCTTGTCTAAATATGACAATATCTGATAAGATTTAGATACATCCCAACTAACATGATAAGATATTACATTTAATTAGAAAAGATGCATTCATATCCATAAAGAACTTCACTATCTTATCCTACCTTGTGGTTTTTATCTCTTACAACTGATACATATCTACTGAGATCTTATCCATCACATCATCTAAGATCTCTCATTGATCTCTATTCATCGATGATAAGTCATTAAAGTTCAAAGCCTTTTAAGCACACAAGTTCAATCCAATGCTTTCACCTGTCAATTTCATTAATCATGGTCCTTCTATTTGAGTACACAATAAGTCTTTAGAACTCTCACATGTCTCCCTTATGCAGATGATCCAACTAATTTTCAACTCAAGGTTTATCTCAAACTATTTTTTAATCTCATATTTAAATCTTACTAATCATCGAAGATTTCTATCATTGTATACCAATGTATGCTAACTCGTTACTAATGCCTCTTTCTTTCTTTTTTTTGCCTACTCGCAAATTTTTGCCTTGTTTCATCATTTCAAGTGGCCAAAAGTCTACACGATTATGCTATTAGAGTTGAGGTCTAACACCAAGACATTCTCAGTCACCAATCAGCAGATACAAGAAACGAATATTCTATAAAATATGAATTATCACTTTCTCTTTTTTTGAAAAAATAATTCTTTTAATTATATATGCTTCATTTTTAGCTGGCTTTACCAAAAATAGACAAATTAATTTAAACCACACAAATTTCATAAGAACTTAGATGGAAAATTCTTTTTCGTAGAAGTGATTTAAAGCTATAGCATTTATTTTTTCAAGGCTGAATACTTTAATTGTGACCTTGAAATAAAGAAGCTTGAACACAATGTGGTAGCACCTCTGAAGCATTGGCCCTCTTAATTTGTTTGGGCAAAGAATTGATTCAAAATTCTCTTGCAAAACCCTATTTTCTCCTTTCAGTTTTTCAAGGAACAAACTTTTAAGTGGCGGAGATAAATATGACATAACTAATACGCAAGTTGAGAAAACAAAAACAAATCCCACTTCCATACATACGGACTCGGATAGATCTGGCAATCTAATGTTGAAAATAATGTTTCCCGAATTAAACTGGCTGTGGATGACCACCTTCCTCAGCTAGTTTCATACGTTGGTGATGCTCTGCAACCTTGTAATCTACAACCTCCCTAAAGAGCTCGGAATCCAAGACGCAGTCAGGGCGAGCATAAACTGCAGCCTGAACGCTGGTCATGAGTATGGCAATCTCACGACCTGAGAACCCTTTTGTCTTTTTAGCAGCCTCCTTGATCACATCTTCAGAAACATCTTTTACGGTAATCTTTTGGGGCTTCTTTTTATACACAGAGCGCCAGCTGGAATCATCTTCAGTGTCCTTGGACAGGTACTTGCGCAAATACAGGTTGAGCAATTTGAAACGTTCATCTTCCCCTGGAAGTGGGAATTCAATTACTTCGTCGATCCTATCAGTTATAGCACTGTCAAGATCTCCCGGTCTGTTCGTGGCAAGGACAAGAACTATGTCCCTTGATTGGTCGCCAGTTCGAAAGAGCAATGCATTAAGAGCACTTCGTTGAGCTTCGCTCATGTGTGTGCTATTACGCCTGCACCAAGTTCATTGGAAAAATATCAACGTACTTGACAAACAACTTTTCTGATCCAAAAGGATAGTCTTAAAAAAAAACTGTGCTGTTGCAGCCTACTACTCAGACCAATTTGGCCACTGGCATGCTCATTAGTCTAAATTAGTGAAACGCGCCAAGCCATATAATGTCAACTTACTCGCTCAAAAATGCATCAGCCTCGTCGATGAAAAGCAATAAACCTTTCTGCGACTTCTTTGCCCAATCAAAAATTTCATGGATTTTTGTAACAGCTTGTGCGCCGAGTGGTGCAACATCTCCTCCTGTCATCATAGCATAATCTAATCCCTGGAAAGGGAGATCCAGAGATCAGAGATTAAACATACATGAACTACTCAAATATTAAGCCGTCAACATGTTCACATCAAGTCATAACCGCTGCACATTATGTAAAATTGGCCTCCTTATTTCTTATTTGCGGAACTGTATCCATCCGTGCCAGACATCACTGTATTTAATCCCAATTGTTATCTAAATTTTCATGTTGGAAATCTGTGCCAGTAGTAACCTGTTCAATAAGCATCGGTGTACGAGCAGTCTTAGAAGTGGAAACTAAACAAGTTCAATTATCCCCCAATTTTTAAATTTCCCTCAGCGTGATAACAAATAAGTGTAACAGAAAGTAATTACTAAGGAATACACCAATGAGAAGAAACTATACCGATTTTCTAGCTATTTCTCTTGCAACCATGGTTTTGCCTGTACCGGGAGGCCCATAAAACAACATATTGCGGAAGGGTGCCTGGTGGCTTTTAGTGTTTGCTGTAGCTCTGGCAAGATGCTCTATTCTCTTTTGTAATGATGGATGAAGAATGATACCTTTGAAGCCATTTTTATGAGCCAAAGCTGCTGCCCCAGCTGCTGTGCCATATTTCATAAATTGGTTCCTTGATTGAGATATAATTCCAGACAATGGATTCCTAGCAATAGAAGATTCTCTGATCAGTGATGGTTGGCCCAATATTCTGTTGATATATCCCCAGGTAACTCTAGCACCTTCTCTGCAAACACAGAAAACAGTATCAATGACACTTAATAACTCTCATCAGAAGGCTCACTACTAACAGATTCTAAAGCCTCAATGAACAGAAAACCTAGTATCCACTTCTCTAATGCAACAAATTTATTCTATTAAATCATTGCATTACCAAATAGTTTCATATAGGCAAAATAGATAGGTGATCACTAAGGCATTTTGGAAAGAAGAGACACAGGTGTTGATGGTCTTTAGGTAAAAAAGGCTGTTCTGGAAAAGGTGTAGTTATATAACAATCAACCTTCCGAACAAAATTCATATATGACAGAGCTATCTACCCAAAGAAAGAATATATGCTAGCAACTCCATATGTCACATGCTGAAAACAGAGAAAAATGCACCAAGAAAAAATCATACACACCTAGTTGTATAAACTCCAGCTGCTAATGCAGTAGCTCCACCAATAGTCATTATCAACTTGTTTCTATCAGTCAGTAAAGTCCTAAAACCACCTGGAAAACCAATTAATCAATGCATGATGCTATCCATAAGTTTATGTTGAAAATTCTTCACCAATTGAAAATTACTACAATCAGTATAAAAATGGATAAGGACTTTATTTAAATGAGTCTATGTAGGACATCATATAATCATGCAACTACATATCTATCAAATATTTTACTTAGGAAAAAGCCTAACATCCAAGCATACAATATCAGCCGAACGACACAGAAAATAGTATCAAGCAGCTTCATCAAAAGTTATTACAAATTGATATTATTTTCTTTAAATATCAAGCTTAATGATTCATAGTGTGACAACCAAATTTTATGCTAACTAGTTTCACTGCACATACTACTTATATATACAAATAGGCCAGCTGTTTATTTCAAAAATTCATGAATAAAAAAATATGCTATACAGCCATTTACCTTCGATGTGACTAAAAGTTGTATTAATTGCAGCTAGCCATTTTTCTTTTTCGCCATTTACTCGTTCCATTAGCATTCTCCTATTGTGTTCCTCAGTCAACTTTGCCTCATGTGCCCGGCCTTCTGCCTCCGCCATGGCTTTTACTCTTATCGTCTCACGTTCTATTTCAGCTCTCTCCTTTTCAGTCTGACGTTGTTGAGCTTGAATTTGCTCCTCAGAAGCTCGTCTAGCTTGTTCTTTTCTTATAGAAGACTCCTCTTGCATCTTAACTAATTCAACATTGTGCCGTCTCTGTGCTTCATGATCTGTCTGCAATTATAAACAACAATCAGAGATTGGGCAGCACTTGTCTTGCACATAAAACAATTCATGAGCTTCAGAATGTTTAGAAATATTGGACTACTCTGTCAGTTTTGATTCCCAAAAACAGTTTATGTTATTATTGTCCCATTATTTACAATCAAAGAAGTTCCATCATATGATGAGCAACAAAAAAGTAGTCAACACAAACCTGCATCCTCTTTCTTGCCAACTCATCCTCCTGACGCAGCATTTGTGCCTTTGTCTGTGCTTGTTGCTGCAGTAGGTTTCTTTGCTCTTCGGCCAATTTTCGCTGCCTGTCCTGTCAAAAGATATGTACAAAAAATTAACCAAAATACGAATAATCAGCAAGACATAAGAAAAATGTATCTCGTATACAACATTGCCACAATTGACAAGTGATCTGCATTCAGAAAGTTGAGAGCAACTTGTCCATCACTTCAAATCACCTCATGCGAAATGAGTAACGAGAGTGAAACAAAGCAATGTTTGAACAAACATCCACGAATCACTCACAATGTCAGCTTGAGCTTGAATTGCTTCATAATGTGCTTTCTCAGCTGCCACCTCTGCTTGTCTAGTTTGTTCCTGTCTCCTCATTAGGTCAAAAACCTGAAACCGCCATGAATGCGCGTCAACAAATTAAATCCAACTGCAAATAGCCTCAAACCCCAATGAGCTAAACAAATTCTTAACATCTTTGCTAAACCAGTAAACATTTTCAATTTCACAAGTCTCATTTCATACACCACCATTTCCTAACCAAACCTAGTCGCAGTCGAACAAAGGGATTTGAGAGCAACCAGTTTGGCATTAGGCGAGCTGTTGATTTCGCGAAGAGCTCTCGCACCTCTCTCCAGCGCCTCCGGATCCATTCCCGCTCCTTTTGGCTCGTCTTCTTCGGGCCTCGGATTTGCACTTCTATCCGGTTGTTTCGGTGCTGAAGAATCCGCAGAAGGAGAGGAGGAAAAGAGGGAGTTGAAACGAAAGGGTCCGTCGGCATAAGCGCCGATTTGTTGACCGGAAAAAGACGCGAAGGCCGCAGCAACGGCCACGGTGGCGCACGGTGAGAACCGGGACAAGGCCATCCGTTAAGATCCTAAATCACTTAGAATGAGATTAAACCAGCCATGGGTTTTAGAATGTGGCGCAAGAACTTAAAACCCTAAATGCCAGGGTTTAAGAGGAACAAACTTTGCAAGGCGAAGGAGGCTTTTGCTTGGAGAATACTTCACGGGTTAAAACAGGGGCCCAGTTCAGGCAGTTTGGACGGGTGGCAATTTCATATCCCTGGTCTAGGTAAATCAGTGTCCTATCCCAGGTTTTAGAACCTAGTATATGCTGCCGATGTATACGATGAACGCTCATTATGCTTAGTATATGCTGCCGATGTATACGATGAACGCTCATTATGCTTCCTTTGGGACTCGTCAGCTAACAAATAATAGTTTGAAGCATCAAGTAGATTCGATTTCGTCGCTAACCTCCTGTTCTCCTTGACAATAATTATCAAAGTTTGATGTGCGGATTGGCTCGCCGTTCCGACCGGTCTGGACGACATAAGAGTTACTTATTTTGATGTTCCACCTTTAGAGTGTCATAGTCTCCTCTTTGAGGATATGTCGGAGATAGACTTTCCCCGTCTCTTTTAGCTTCGCTGTATCCTATTCCCTTTATAAAAAAAAACTGAAAAATAAATTAAATTTTGACGAGTATACAATAGTAAATTAAATTTTGACGAGGATATAATATTAATTTTGATTATTCTAAAAATTTATTTTCTCACCTGACTAATAAGATAATCAACTTTTAATTCTACCTTATAAATCAATACAATACCTTGCATAAACAATATAAGCTTTATATTAAACAAGTGCAAATGAAATTTTTATATGCCAATTTATTAATTACTCGGTCAGTTTTTATAAATTAATAAATTTTTATAAATTAAAATAAAATAATTATTTTTTATTTAATATTTTCTTTTTAATTAAATTTTAAATTTTTCGATACTTAGCTATCATTTTTAATTATTTTTAAAATCTTCAATTTTATAGCTGTCTAATATTGATTGAATCTTTTAAATTTTAAATATTTTATTTTACCAATTTAATTTTTCATTAGCTAACTTTAACTATTAATGTAGACAATACTGAGCCTTTTTTACAAGATTCTATTTTAGTTACTCAATTTCCTTGACTTCAATTATTGTTGTAGACAATCTTGGGTATTCTCTTTTCAGTTTCAATTCCTTTTGGAGGCCCCATCTTATCTTTGTAATACTTTAAGACATATTTTTAATGAATTATCTTTTATCTTTACGAATTTAGAGGATAATCTTACAGATAATCTTTTCGACAAGTTTATCATCTTAAATTTGAACTTTTAATAAAGCCTTCTTTTTGCTGAGTGTTTTTTTTTCTTCTTTTCAAATTTCAACTATTTTAATATCAATTTATTAGATAAACTATAAGAAGATGTAATAAATATGTTCTCATTAAATAATTACAAAAAGATAAATGCAAAAGTAATGCTGCATATAATTGATATCCCTCTCCCATACACTCGTAAGGCAGTAAGTTTTGTACACTAGAATTTGTTGACTTTTTTTTACACTCTTACATTATGGTAACATGCTTGTAATAACACTCACTTCATATACAATATTAAAAGAATGTATATGTCACTAATTAAACACCTATATTTATACTCTTGATCTTTTAAGATTTATAATATACCAATATATTAAAGATAATTATTATGTCTAGTACAATTAATCTTTATTCTTAATATTTACATTTAGGGTTAATTACTAAACAAACTCAAACTTTTCTCAATTTTTAATTATAGTCTGAACTTTAAAAAGTAGCAATAAAATGCTCAAACTTTAGTTTTTTTAATTCTAACCCAACTTTAGTCTCACCATTATCTTGGCTGACGTAGCACTGTCACATCTCAAATAACCCCCAATAATCAAACATGTTAGTGTTATTAAGGGAAACTTGTCTCATTAGCAAAACAACGTCAATTCTTGATGGTAATAAAACAACGTTGTTTCAAGATAACTGAAAGAAGACTTCTCCTCCTCCTCCTTCATTCTCACTCAATCTGTCTAAAATCCCTAAGTTTTCTCTCACCCCGTCGTTGTGAATCTGTATCCAATTCTAAATATGCTCTCACTCACAATCACCCCATCGTCCTTAGCACTTCTCCCATCGTCGGAACGTTATTTTGCCCCGCTTATTGCCAGACGCGTGATTTTGTCCTTCTCGATAATTAACCACGTGAAGGTTAGGTTTTTATTTCTTCCTTAAGATTTCATTGTCTTCTTTTTTAATAATGTTTAATGTTCTGCTATAAGGTGTAGATGATGTAGCTATTTTTGTTTTGTTTATGTCTCATATTCTTTAATTCTTCATGCAAAAAGGTTGTTATCCAACCTCATCCTATAATGCTTTGGTCTAAACTTATGTAGTTTCCTTAGTCTAATTTGAGAGTGGTGTTTACTTTGTAACTAACATACTACTTACGTGAGCTTCTTATAGAAAATTTTAAACATAACTAAAACCTGTGTGTTATATAATTAAGAGGAGACTATGGGCATTCCTCATTTATGTCTTACATTACATGTTCTTACACCCAATATAAAGGTGGGCGTACCTAACAGGTACCAAGGAAGAAGCAATTTTTGCCTCAGCTTTTGAGTCATTCTCAAAGTCAAACATCAATTGTAGCATTAAAGAGAGTTTTGTTCATTACTAGGCTATCACTATTACTGCTATAAAACTATCAATTCTTGTTTGTGGGTATGTGGTATTTATCTTTTAACATAATTCTTATTTAGAGATATTATACCTTTGTGTCATCTGCATACGGTGCAGGATTAACTCTTTTAATGCAATTATGTAAAAGTCTTAAACTTGTTGCATATCTTTTGTTCTTTTCTTCATCTGGGCTAGAATTTTCTGCAGATATCTACCTTCATATTTCTCTAAGCCTGTCTACTGAGTTATATTGGTTGTCCTATGAAAGGAGAGATTTCTCCCTCGAAGCTGGCGTATGTGGAAAAAAAACTTTAAGACATGGGTTGTTTTGAGATTTCCCTTGGTGATACGATTGGAGTTGGTATACCTGGTATTGCGTTTTTTTTCATCTATTTAAGACATGGGTTGTTTTGAGATTTCCCTTGGTGATACGATTGGAGTTGGTATACCTGGTATTGCGTTTTTGTTCATCTATGCATTCTTACTCATTTTTGTTTAAATGTTTTCTCATTAGATTACCTCTCTTTGCACAAAATTGATGCTTCTCCTTCATATGTTTCTTAAAGTTTTGTAGTCATAATTTTGGAGTTTGTTTTCGTGAACATGAACCTTTTCATTTAATAAATAATTTTTCTCACCTTTTGTTCGTAGGTTATTAACACTTTTAACTATCTAATTCTTTCTAAAGGTTGTGTGTTTAATGACTTATTTCTTCACTTTGTATATTCCCTATCCTAGTAGTTGCATTTATCTAGTGGCCTATTAATCCTGGCACCATTTACTTGTGAACTATGATTAACCAAAAGTGAAGCTAATAGAGTTCATTTTACTATCTTATATTAGATTGTTGCGATGTAAACTCATATCTTAATAACCAATTCAAATTCATTTCTCTAAATAGTTTCTCAAGTATGATTTCGATATGTTAATTGTCTGTTCCATTTCCATTTCTTTGGAACAAGTACTGTAATTCCTATGCTTAAATCTATGATGGCTATTATTCCTACTGAAAAATTGTTATCCATTTCCATGTACAAACATTGTAGTGGTGGAAGACTGCTTCTTCTGGATAAGGTTGTTTGGATGAGAACAGTGCTCCAAACACGTTATCATTTATATGTACAAATATTGTAGACAAAAAATTAAAACTGTGTGTGATTCAAATATGAAACTTTTGAATTTGTTCCTTTTAGTTCTTTGGAATTTAAGTTTAGGATCAACACTTATCAATAGTTTCCGAACTTAATATATGAAGGTGTTTTTCTCCATTTTTTTTACTTAACTATACTAAATTGTTCAAAATTCACATCACGCGCGATTGCTTACACTATTTCAAACATTACGGACTTAAAATATTAGAGACTTACTTAATAGTGTACCAAGAAATGAATAAATCCAATGTTATGGCCTTCTTTGCAAACTAGACAATGGATCTTAGGAAAAATAAACATAAAGAACAACCAACAAGTCTTGCTTTAGCATGCAACATAGCTTTAGGTGGTCAGAATAGAAACCAAATCAGGACAAAACACTTAGACCAATTCAAAAGCAAGAACAAAAAAGCTCCCTTGTATAATGTAGCTCTAGTCATCAAAGGTCAAATTTTCATTTTAGGGTACAATCAACGCATCACCCATTCACTCCTTCCACATTAATTTCTAAGAGAAGGTACAGTGGTTTCAAGATATTCACAATCAACAACTGAAAGCTACTTGAATCAAACATATACGTAGAGAAAAAACAGAAAAACTACAATAATGATAGCCATAGATTCCAATGGAGGAGAGAATTCACGAACCTTTATAAGAAAAATGTAAGGTACACTCAAAAAACGTGGTGAATTTAGAAACATATAGCGTTTTCTTGCGTCTGCGAGGAGAACGTCCAAATACTTGGAATTTCTTGCGCTTGCGAGGGAGGAACGAAACAATATTGAAGAACTTACGGATTTTATGCATCTGGGAAAGATTTCATGCTTCTGGGAGGGAGTGACAAAATAATGTCAAAAAACCCGGGGATTTTAGGTTACATATTGAGTGAAAATGGAGGAGGAAGAGAAGTCTTCTTTCAATTTTCTTGAAACAATGTCATTTTACTACTATCAAGAACTGTTTCGCTAATGAAAAAAGCTTCCCCTAATGACGTTGATGTGTCTAATTAGTGGGGGTTATTTGACACATGGTAGTGCTACGTCAACTAGGATAACAGTAAAACTAACGTCGAGTTAGAATTGAAAAAATTGAATGTTTCGACATTTTATTGCTACTTTTTAAAGTTTGGGCAATAATTGAAAATTTGAGAAAAGTTTGGGCTATTTTGATAATTAACCCTTAAATTTATTATTATAAAAAAAGATTACATTAACATTATCAAATTCATTTTCCTTGTTTTTACAAAAATTGTTAGGGTGAGAGTTTCAGTAAGGTTGGTAAAGTTTGTCCAACCATATTAGCCTGGTTCAACTCGATGTTAGTAAGTCCAATTTGGGTTCAAGCTGTTCAAACTTGACTTGAAGCGAAACCTAAAATGTTCATAAAAATAACATCATTTTTAACTTTTTAAAATTAAAAAATATATATTGAATCATATTTGGTTCAGATCTGATCGAACTTTGGGTTGTCCAACCCTGATCGAGCTGGAGCTTAAGCCTAAAGCTTTTACCCCATTCAAATTTTTGGTAGTCTTGATCCTAACTATAAAATTAAGATAGCACATAAGCCCGAGCCTGACCCAGTTTGACAGACGTTAGGCTAGTCTAGAGTTTTTTTAAAATTTTACACCTTAGACTGAGCTCGAGTTCAAGCTATCCAGGTCAGGCTTGGCCCAAAGTCTAAAAGTTTAAGTAAAATGACATTGTGTTAAGTAAAAAAATATCATTTTATTTTTTATTTAAAAAAAATTAAGTTGGGCTGAGCTTCGAGCTACTTATGCACGATTGGACTCCAGATTAGGTTCGAGCTCTAATTTCTCAAGCTCAATCGAGTTTCAGACTGCGCTGGGGCCTAAACAAAAACTTTTGACTCATTACCATCCCTATATATAAAATTTTGTGTCGGGCTCAGGCCTGACCCATTGACACTTTTAAGTTTGAGGGATGATACATAATATTTTGTTTACCTGTAATAACAATAATTTGAGGTAACTTAAAAACACAATTTTGGAAACTATGGATATGAGTTTCGTACCGTATTAGCCAGTACTAGCTGAAAATCAGTACGAAAATAGGTATATAAGTATCAGTCTTTAGTACCAATCAGTATCGACGATCTCGCTTAGTACTGATCGATATCTGGAAAATAGGCCAAATACCGACTAATACTGTAAATTTTAAAATTTTGGAGGATTGTTTTGCAATTTTGTTTAAAATACCCCTATTTTGACGTTACTATGCTACTCTCACTCTCTCTCTTAGTTCGGCAACTCTCCACCATCGTCTCTTCCTCCGCTTTTGCAACATCCCACTACCATAGGTTACATACCCAAACATTTTAGAAACATTCAAGTATATATCCTATGATAATGACATGTTAGAGTAAAAACAAATCCAACTTACACTTGGCCTCAACTAACATCATTTGAAAGTCAGCAAATTTTTAAATCATCCATTGCATTTATCCACAAAATTTACATTGTTTCCTTAAGACAAATATTTACAGCCTCGTACAGGTTCTAAACAAAACAACAAAATACAAGACATAACACTCTTGGAGCCAGCTAACAGACCTCTGAGCTATTACAAAATCCAAAAGGGTCCTTTAGTCCTGTCTAAAGAACTAGGTCTCCTATCTCGTATCTGAAAAATCACATTGCAATTTTATGAGTTTTGCGAACTCAATGAGTGAACCATCATTGATGATTTTACTGGATCACATACATATAATACATATTTTTCAGACACTCATTTAGAGCATAAACACATTCTAGATGTTCATACAATATGCTATATCATAAGATCACACAGTCTACATTACTAAGCTAGCAAATAAATCACATCAATTTATCACTCATTCAGTATTGCAAATCATTCAATAAATTTCAGTCTTATAATGTTATATGCATGAGACTCACATTCTTTCTTATTGTTGTGACCG